>JAODAL010015181.1:0-84803 GCA_025379985.1 Phyllomedusa bahiana | reverse complement strand
GGGGGGGGGAAAAAAAGGGAACCCCCATCTGAGTAGCCCTTAATTACCCCCCTTTTGTTTTCTATCACTACCAGTTGTTTACCCATATAAACAATTTTTTTTTGGAAAACAACCACAATGGGACAAATTTGTAAAGTAAACAAATTTATTGGGTTTTTTTTAAAACTTTTGTAAAAAAAAAAAAAAAAAAAAAAAGGGGGACATGCAATTTATTCCCCTTTTTACTTTCATGCAGCAACTCACTCCAGAAGTTCAGTGAGGTCTTTCACCCCTTTTTTTGGTGCTTTTTTTAAAGGTTTTTTTGAGGGTTTTTTTATGCAAAAGAAATAGCAAAAATGATATCATTTTGCACAAAAACGCATCCAAAAAAACGCACCAAAAACGCCCCGGGGTTGAAAGCACCCTAGGATTATAATCCCCAATGTTGCCCAAAATGCTGTGATAATAAATCCCCCTTTTGTGTAATAAAGTCACCTATAAAGGGCACCTCTCTTATATCTGGGGTTCTTTTTAAAAGCACAAAAACATGAAGACCAAGGAACACCCCAGGAGGTCCGGATAGGGTTTGGAAAGTTTAAACGGTTTGGGATAAAAAAAGTTTTCCCAAACTTTAAACACCCCAAGGGAGCACTGTGCAAAAATCATTTTAAAAGGGGAAGAGTATCAGACCCCCAATAAAACCCGCCCGGCGTCCCTCTAAACTTTACTCAAACAAGGGAAAACTGAACTGAGATGACCCTATCACCCATGAACTGCAAGATTTCCCCTATAGGTCTGCCATAAAAACAATCATCGTACACGGGGACAATTGGGCCCTTTTGGGGTGGCAAGAAAAAGCCTTTCTCAAAATACCATAAAATTTGGTTTTAAAATTTCCACAACCAACTAGAACCAAAAATTTGGGGAAAAACGCCCGGGCAGATAAACCCAAAATCGAAATTTTGGCCAAATTAAAACAATATGTTCCAAAGAACACACTCATCACCCTGAAAACCATCCCCACGTCACACTTTGGGGGGAATCATGGTTTGGGCCCTTTTTTCAGCAGGGACAGGGGAAACGGTTTTAAAAATGGAAATGATGGACCATTCTGGGAAAAAAACCCTTTATCTAATGGGACGGGGAAATTTTATCTCCCAAAAAGACAATTTACCCAAAAAAAACAAAATTTACAATGGAAGGTTTACAAATAAAAGTTTTCCCGGGTTGGGAAAGGCCCAAACAAAGTTCAACCCGAATCCAAGGGGAATCTTGGAAATGCTAAAAAACTTTCCAAAAAAACCCCCCTCCAACCTCACTACTTGCTGTTTTCCAAGGGAAATGGGGAAAATTTCAGTCTCTCGATGGCAAAACTGATAGAGACCACCCCCCGCGCTTCACGTAAACCAGCAAAAGGGGGCGCTACAAAGTATTAACAAGGGGGGCCCAAAATTTTGCAGCCCCACTTTTTATTTTTTTTACAAAATTTTAAAAACCAATAAATTTCGTTCCACTTCACAACTGTGTCCCACTTGTTGATTCTTCACCAAAAAAAAAAATTATATATTTTATATATGTTTGAAGCCTGAAATGTGGCAAAAGGTTGAAAAGTTCAAGGGGGCCGAATACTTTCGCAAGGCACTGTACATAAAAAAAAAATAATTTAATGGTTTGCCATCACAATCTAAAGATAAATTGAATATAAAGAGCCAAGCCTGAATGGAACGGCTATTGACCTACCCGTATTACTGTGTATACCCGCTTCCTCAAGAGAAATGGACCATATTGTGCTGCTGATGGTGCAAAATGGTAGGATGCTCAGAAACTATTATTATTCATAGCAATTGCAGTAGAGAATATTTGCTTATGGCTCTTTCATCAGAACTTGTTTGTTTTTCACTAGACCAAGTTACTCTTGGGGTGGATTGTTATGACATTAACGCATACATCTATGGTATCCATCGGGATACTGTTTGTAAAAAAAAAAAGTGTCACGGCCGATAACGCGATGCACCACGAGGGCCCTATAGGGAACAATAGAGCAGACATAGCCCAGTGTATGACTACCCCATTGTGTCCCAGAAAAAATTTTTTATGCGATACGCCTGGAAATAGAGCAAACGTATTACCTTATTGGAGCACGTCGCAGCCTGTGCCAGGGTACCTTTTTTTTTTTTTTACCGTAACTTAACGGATAACCTGAACGTATGCATTAACTCCTTAATGACTGCCTGCCGACTTTTGCTGGAGGGCAGTGAAGAGGTTTTGCGTCGCCCAGCGCCGTAACTGCGCTAGGAACGGAACTGTAGTTAACAAAGACTGCAATAGGAACAGGAGGATTGCTTTTTATGTTAAAGATCTTGCAAAAACAAGTCACTTTGCAATATATGTCCATTAACATTGTCCTACCTATTCCTAGATATCCCCTCTTGTATGGGCCTCGCATCCAGCTCCTCAGGTCGCTATAGCTACAACCTTTTTACTCTCTCCTGATAGGCTGCCAGCAGTGGTCCACTATAGCTAAAAGCCTACAGAATTGGCTTTCTACTGGCAGCCTAGTAGAAGTCCAGTAAACTACAGCCCCGCGAATTCAAAAATGAAACCAAGAAAACAGGACTGAGGTAAGATGAATCAATGTATTGAGACAACCCCTTTAACATCGGGGACCAGAGGAAGCCTTTGTTCCCCAGCATTTAACCCTTTCATTGACATAGTCCATGACCACAGCAGTATCAAAGGGTATTTCCCTGCTTCATCGGATCTCCCTGTGACTGGATGGAGCCAGAGGAATGCCCTGTGGACCTAGAGTAGTTTTGTTGCAAGCCTGGAGTCAGGTCACGCTATGTTTTGGCCTGACCACAGGCTGTGTCATACCAACACAGAAGGTGACAAATTCGTATACATGAATAATGTGAATATATAACTAAGTGTAAAAATAAACAGTGTTAAATAGTTATTCCTTAATGGGATTGGGAAAAAAAAAATAGAAGTGTAGAAAAAAATTTTTTTTACATTACACACAAAACAACCTACACATATTCAGTAGCTACATGACCATAGTAACCTGTTAGATTAATTCTACAGGTGGTTTAGTGTGAAATGTGAATGGTGTGAACAAAAAAAAAACCAAAAACATTTATTCCCCCCCCCTCCGCATAAAACAAGTCCTCATACAACTGCATTACTTAAAAAAAAAAAAAAAGTTACAACTGTTTAAACACATTTATTTAAATAAAATAAGTAAAAATGTACTGGTCATTAAATCCTTTTTTAGGGCTGATGCTTTAGGGGTTAAAATAGTGTTAATCCATATTTTCTACCACATAAGCGCGAGTTCACACAAGATTAATGCATATCCAATACTGAAATCACTACTAATTTTAAATCCTGAATTTACTTTAAGGCCGTGTTCACACGGCTTATTTCGCCGCGGATTGGCGCCGTACTCCGCGCTGCATTTGCGCTGCAGTACGGCGGCCAATCCATCAGTAATTACGGTAATCCACTTTGTTTCTCATAGAGAACATTGGATTCCGTCGCTCCTTCCCGTTTGGCGAATCCGCCGGGCGGGGAGAAAGTTGACATGTGGCACATTATCCAGGCGCAATAACGCCTCCGAGGTATAATGCAGTCTATGGGTGCCGGCGGGTCCCGCCCCCCCCGCCACCTTATTCAATCCCGGAATTGCGAGCGCAATCCGCTCGCAAATCCGGCGTGAATAAGCCGTGTGAACGGGGCCTAACTGTATTGTTTGCAATTATATTCATATTTTTTGCAATTAATTAGACACTTAGGTAATTAGAGTATTTATTATACCTTAGTCATATATAAATTATTTTTTTGTTGACTATTTGTAATTAGTTTTATTTTCATCATTTTTGTATTGAGTACATAGGGAATTAGGATATTGGAAATTGCCGGGAAATACAGTAATTCAAATTCTGTAAGCGCTTCTCATTGGCTTCGTGCAGAAACCAACTCCATCAGAATAGGAACGAACAGTGAACCATTATAACCTAGAGTAGTGTTGACCAATCGAATGAAAAGGAGGGACAGTAAAAAAAAAAAAAAAAAAATACAATCAAAAAGGCAGAAAGAGCAGATTGTTGAGCCCATTTGGCAAGCAATATGGATCCGCCAATCATATGTAGTGCGTCTATTTTGAGTGGAGCAAGAAGGGAGCAAGTGTATGGGAAATATTCTAGTACTGTGATTGGTTAGGGTGGGGGGGGGGGGAAGAGGCTCGCCCTCAGCTTAGCAATTCACGGGTGAAGCTATTTATGCTCAGAGTTCTAGAAAAGAAATGCTGAAAGCGTGCTCTGTTTTGTGATTCGGCTAAGTTTAAAAGAGGCGTGGTTTATTTGGGCAATGGAGAGGCGAGCGACGCTCTTAATGGTTTTTCTAATGCAATTCCATAATAAAAACTGTACATGGCAGAAATCAAATGAAAGACTCACGAAGTTGTACCATCTCTATATAAAATGAACAATATGGTAGTAACGAAAATAAACTAATAAATATTAATTCAATAAATTCATTTGTTTTTCCTTAAATTTCGTTAGCCTCATATTATTGATCATTGGCTAAACAAAATAAAACATAAGATATGAATTTTATTAAATTAATATTTAATTTCCTTTATTTTTCGTTACCTCCCATATTATTGTTCATTTTATATACAATCGGAATCTACTACGGGGATTCTTATCATTTGATTTTCTGCCATGTACAGTTTTATTATAGATTGCATTAGAAAAACCCATAAGAGCGTCGCTCGCGCTCCCATAGCCCCAAATAATCGCGCCGTCTTATTTACTTAGCTAATCACAAAAAAAACCAAGCTCGCTCTGCATTGCTTTTCCCCAGAGAACTCTTATGAGATAAGTAAGCTCACCCGCTGATTGGCTAAGCAGGACAAAAAGGGAGAAGGCCCCTCTTTCCCCCAACCATCACAGTACTAGATATGTTCCATAGACGAGTAAAAAAACTTTAGGTCTCTCCTCCTTTCTCACTCAAAATAAGCGGCACTACATATGATTTGTGGATTCATATCTGCACGCCTGGCCAACCAAATCAGCTCTTTCCTGCCTTTTTTAATTTACTGTATTTTTTAATACGTGTCCTCCTTTTTCATTTGATTGGTCAACGCTACTCCATAGGTTATAATGGTTTCACCGTCTCTCCCTATTCTGATTGGTGTTCTGCCGACCAATGAGAAGCGCTTACCAGAATTTGAATTACTGTAGTTCCCGGCAATTTCCAATATCCCAATTCTTGATGTAGCGCCGGTCTCAGCGACAAACGCATTGTTCGGGATTTGATTGATGTATTGATTTGCTATAAATCAACGCTAGTTGTCGATTGCCAGTTTTTTCTAGTTTTTACTGTGAATTTTTCCTCATCGACTTCAATAGGAGAAGGCAAAATTGGGGAGCTCAAATGTTTCTGGATTTTGTCTTCTCCTATGGAATTCAGTGTGTAAAAGTAAAAAATCTGCAGTAATATTTGGGGCAAAATCCACAATTTGTGATTTTTAGGTGAAGATTTACAGCAAAAATTAGTGTGAATGTACACTTGCACATGCATTGATAGAAGGAAAAAAAACAAACCACAAAGTAGTTGCCTCCATCAGCTCCACCTTCGCAAAGAACAAATTCATAGACTTGAAGCAATGAGATGAAAGTCAAATAGACCGGGGCCCCCCCCCCCCCCCCCCCCCCCCCCCACCCCTCTATGGGTGCAAAATGGGTTTGTGTGAGGGTAATATCTATAGTTTTATACTGATAATGATTTGTATATACTCTTTGTGTGCTTTTCATCAAAGTTTGAAACACTCAGGTCTTTGGAATGTCAATAGACATGCCCCACCACCCCCCCAATGATTGGAAACACATGGCCTGGAGTATAGACATTAAAGGAATTTAAAAGATTTCTTGTTTCATGTGAGTAATGAGGTGGCCCATATGGGAAACACAATTTAACCAGCGAATAAATGGCTAGCTATGTTTTGAATTTGATTGGCTAAATTATTCTTGCGGAGAAGGGGGGGGTCTATAAAACCATGAATTGCAGTAGGAGGGGGCAGACATTTTCTTTTTAGACATATCAATGTAATATGCTGTGTGTGTCTCGAATGCTTGCATTGAATAAATCCTGTTTTAATTTGAAAACCTGATCAACATCCGAAAAGCTTTATTAAGCTACAACATTTGGAAGAATCAAGGTAAAAAGGGACTAACGGACCTAGAAATTGAAGAAACTGTCATGCTCAGTGAAGGGAACCTGATGACATGGGGTTGTTTCACAGCCAAAGATGTTGGATACTTGACGAGGATCGATGTTAATCTCAATGCTGGTCTATATGTGAGTATCCTACAAGAGGAGTTAGTTTATATACTATGGGTATGAAAATTATGACATAGCATGCTTCAACATGCTAACAAGCATTTCTTAGTGTTCGAACACCCCTTAAAGTTTATGTACAGCATTCTGCACAGTCAATACAAAGATTATGCTGCCTCATAGCAGTCTGAAACCACTAAATAAGGAATCCCCTGATGTTACAGGTGACCACACTGGGATCACTTGGATTATATCGAAGCAGATGGGCATGTTGCAGTTTATCATGTATAGAATTTTGTGGTGTTACTCAGATATTGGGTTGAAATTTTTTTTAAAAATACAACCATTCTTTTTTTAAAAAAATTATTTGTTTATACGTAAATATAATTGACTCTGTGCAATACCAAATTCAGCCAAAAAAAGAAAAAAAAAAAAAATCAAATAAAAGTTTATAAAGAGACGCCATAAAACATTGAATATAAATACATTTACAGTGGACACAAATTTAAAAAAAATTGCAACTAAAAACTGTTCAGACCCAAACATGAACAAATTGCAATGGGTCAATACAACAGTTTACAATAGTAATAGCTAACATTTCAGACTGGTCAAGAAAAGGTGACTTTTTGCCCTAACTTCTGCATATGTGGTTTTGTTTCCTGAATACATTAGAGTGATCAA
Source organism: Phyllomedusa bahiana (assembly GCA_025379985.1). Lineage (NCBI taxonomy): Eukaryota > Metazoa > Chordata > Amphibia > Anura > Hylidae > Phyllomedusa > Phyllomedusa bahiana. The sequence continues at coordinate 77,801 of JAODAL010015181.1, read as the reverse complement.
TAATTGGCACAGCCCTAATGCTAACCCTAAAAATAAAAATATCCAGTCATTCTTCACACACAGGTTTCTGGATTAGTTACAACTTCACCATTCTTTTCCTTCTCCTCTTCTTTTAAGATCTGTTCGGCCTCGACTGATTCCAGCTTCTCTTCCTGAGGCGCTTGGTCTTCTGGTTTATTGATCTCTCCTATTTCTGCAACCTCCTCTTTACAGTGTGTCTCTTCTGGCTTTTTCTTAATGCAGAAGAAGTTGCCACAGGTTAAAACTAACGCAGATGTGACCACCTCAGTCCCAGCAATAATAAACACAAACATGTATTTTCCAGTTGCGTCCAAAATTTTTCCTGTGAAGAACAAAAATAGGCCATCAACATGCATATACGTCAATACTTTAGAGCAAGTTCAGACATGGCGTTCAGGTCCACCTGGCAATCCTACTGCCAAAGGAAGATGCCCAGAATAGAAAGATTTTATACAATGTGTGTATTAGACTTCATTATTTAATACCCAACACACACAAACACCTCCTTAAGAACCACTCCGCAATTCAAAGATAAAGCTGCTCTACAGGCAGTCCCACAGAGAATTCCAAAGTTTTTTGTGTACTTCACCTCTGTGGATGTGAAGTAGCTCTTTCTTCAGCATGTTGGCAAATCCTCATTAGATAAGCAATATTTGTTAAAGTAGGTTCTTATACCTGGAATTACACATGCATTTATTGTCGTAATTTTATAACACAAACACAGGAGTGGATCCACAAAAAGAGGGCCAAACAAAAAGGAAACAATTGCTGTTTTTTTGAGCTGAATGCACAGGAGTGAACACAGAGAAGTTTGTGCGATTCCAGCCTAAGGCTAGGTCTATACAGCATAGGCCAAAAAACTCATTGACGTTAAAATCAGTTTTTAGGTTTTGGCTTTCAGTTTTTTGTCCAAAGCAGCCGTGTTTGACAAGCTTTTTTTGGGTGGTTTTCATTTTTTTAGGCAGTTTTTAATGTATGCAAAATTCATATACCCAGTTGAAACTGGGCAGTTTTTCAGCATAACCATCCAAAAACCGCACCAAAAGACGCCCAGCAGGTTATGTAGACTTCAATTGTAAATTTTCTGCTCTGTAATTTTTTTGCAACATGTTACAAAAAAAAAAAAAAAGTTATATATCTACCATGTTTCCCCGAAAATAAGACCGTGTCATATTAATTTTTGCTCCTAAAGACGAGCTAAGACAGTTTTGGCGGATGTTTCTTTATTCTATGAACAATAATTCAATTTATTGTTAAACAAATCTCAACATGTATTAATATACTGTGTGATTTCATCCAACCACCCAAAAAAAGGGGCCAACTCTGAATTTCTAACTAAAAATGCACGGGTCTTATTTCGGGAGGGGGGGGGGGGGGGTCTTTTTTCGGGGAAAAACAGGTATTTCTATCTTTTGGGGGAAAAAAAAAGAACAAGTTCACAGGGGACATTGCCTAAGGCTACAGAGAAATAGGCCATGCTAAAATCTGAGGGACAACTAGATTACACCAGGTTTAGAGGATACAGATTAGCCCCATTCAGTCTGCAACTCATCTCATATTGTATTTGCCATGAATCGATTTGCATTTTGATGCATAAAACATGTAAAAAGGCCAATGGGCTCGAAGATATTCATATAAAGAATCAGGCATAAAAATAAATGTATTTGAAAAACGAATGTGCAAAAATGCATGTTTTGTGCATCAAAATGCACTGGAAAAAAAAAAAACAAACAAGCACGGTAAGAACCCAGTCTAGGGGAGGAGAGGAGCGTGTGTTTTGTAAAAATCCTTCAGTTTTTCTGTTTAATTCTTTGAGCCTAAGCCATGAGTGTTTTCTATAGGAATGAAAAACAAAATACAACTTTTGGCTTTCATAAGGCTGCAGTGGCAGTTGTTCACAAAGAAGGTGGTTTCAGAGCACATGTATACTTCCCTTTAGGTTGGTTTTAGACAGTTTATTGCAATTTTGAGCCAAAGCCTGATCCACCAGAACTGGAGCCAGAATAAAGAAGAGGTCCTTCCTTTACATTTCTTATTCCTTCGGAGCCTACTCCTGGGTTTGGTTCAAAAGACCACAGTGGTAGTTTTCCAAAACTATGCCATATGTAAAAACACCCTTAGGTTGGGTTAATCGTATTCTTTGATGCAAAATTTTGCAGCAGTATTCTTAGCCAGATTCAAATTTTTGGAAGGGTTTCCCAAAGAACGTGAACACTCGTGTGATCACATTACTATTTATTAGATGTGTGTTTGGGTCTGCTTGGGGTCGACAAGACGGATCCAAACACGCATCTAAAAGACTCAACATACTCTAACAATGTACAATGTGATTTACATTGCTTTCATTAAAACAGCACGCCGTTCAGACATGGTCGCCCAAAGCGTGTTTACAGTGTCTTCAGATCCCTTCAAACAATTGCCCTGTCAATTCTTTTATCTGAAAGATCAGAACCTCTTTTAAAAGGGAACTGTCCATAGGGGGCCCCCCCTTTCTGAGGGCAGCACAAGTGTGTCAACCCGTTCCCCCGCTTGCCCCTTATTCTTAAGAGAGCAGGTTTTTTGGGATTTTACCCCTCAAAAATTTTTCATGGGGCAGGTGTTTTCTCCACCCACCAAAAGGCGCTCCGCCCACTACAGTTATTACTTTTCTACCTATTCAAAGTAATTTGGTTTGTCAGTTGAGTGGGCGGGGAAACCCCGATTGGGGCCCGGGGTTTTCAAAAAATGACACTCTGAAGGACTTTCGAATGACTTCTTCTGCTGAAAACGCAGATTTGAGCTTAAAAGTCCAATTTAAGAAAAAAACACAACGCTAAACAGCGGGTTCCAATTTTTTTTCCCAAAAGGGGGGCAAAAACTAGTGACAGGTTTCTTTTAAAACCCAAAAGTGTGCATTCCTTTTGCTCCAAAAACACTCTCATTTTGGGAGCTTTAAATCAGTGCTTTTGAATGCTTTTTTAGGACCCCAAAAAGGGTATTTTTCACCGGTGTGTTGGATCAAACCCAAAAATCGGGGTAAATCCGGTCTTACAGTGCTGTCTCATGTTTTTTTTGGAAAAATGCCACCTCAGTTATCTGAGCCAAACTAGGTGTTGACAAGTACAGAAAGTATAAAAAACCCCTTTCTTTTTGCAGGACCCCACTTCTTGCTTTGGCACCCAAAAAAACTCCGTGGAGTTTTCGAAAAACCCAGGAATGTGAAACCCCCCATTGGGGGTTTTTCCACGGGAAACCCTGCAGGCAAAAAATCCATAGCATAGCACAATACCAGCAAACTGCATGAGAGCTCAACAAGTCTAATGCACACACTGTATAAAGAAATCAGCTAATACCTGGACATAGGGTTTCACACTGAGGGCGATTGCTGCGTGAGAAGCAAACTCCTCTCTTCATTGTCAAACAGTTAGTGGGCTAAATTTGAGGTGGGTTTTGGTCACTGGGGAGCCGTGTACTGGGTTTTAAATGTCTTTTGGGGGAGTTGAAGGGACCAGAAAAAGGAAGGCCATTCCCCCCTGAGATTCCTCCCAAATTTTCCCAAAGTTGGGTGATAATGTGGGAATAGTCATAAAAATTTGATAGCCAAAGTAAACACTTCTTCCTTGCAGCCGGAAAGCGCCACATTATCGGGGGGATGGGAGTGCAGAAAAGAAAAAGACAGTTATAGTTGTAGGGGGATTTTATAAATCAGGGAAGACGATAAAAAATTTTTTTTGCCAGGCCCCCCCCCGCCTCAACCGAAGGTTTGTGTCTCCCTGGGCCCAGGGTTTGGATGTGGTAGACGGGGGATAAATTTTTGGGGGAGGGGCGCGATGCCCGGCTGTTTATGGTCCATGTTGGGAAACCCCAATAAGAATAAAGGTGATTGGAGGACCCTAAAGAAAAATTTTTAAAAAACTAGGCTAAAAAGCTAAAGGGAAGGCCCTCCAAGGTTGTTCCTCCGGAATATCCCTTGCCTGCGCTATAGGAAAGACAGGGGGGAGCCTGGGATTTAAAATGCATGGCTGAAGTCTTGGTGTAGGACAAAAGGGGTTTGGTTTTAGGCACTGGGGATTTTTTCATTGGGGTACAATCGTTTTCTACAGTAAATTCCCCTGAAGGAAAGGGGGCTGTGGCTGGGGGAGGAATTCTAGAAGGGGTGGGGGGAGTATTTTAACTAAAGGGGGGAGGGGGGGGAACAATCTAGAAAAAAAGGGGAGATAGTCGCCCAATCTCTAACCTATATCGGGAGGTGGGGAATGGACCTGGGGGTGGACTAAACCCGTTTAAAGGGGATCCATTGTTGCAAACAAGCATTTAAGATTAGTTTCCCCCAATTATTTATGTAAACCTCATTCATTACTAAATGTGTATATATAATACATGTGTTACTAAAGGGTAAAATCCCATGCCATCTTTCCCAAAGGGGGATGTTTAATTCCATGCAGTCATGAATGGGGAATTTTAACCCATGCTCTACTGAACAAATCATTAGGATTCCCTCCCTCTAAGAACGTGTTAGATATAACCCAAACAGTCGAGGGAAAGGGTTTAAAACGGAAGGGGAAATTAAAATGTTTATTTACAAAGCCAAAAGGGGCTTCAAAAAAAAAGTGGGGGGCTTAAGGCGTAGTTCTAGAGGGCAGATTGATTGGTTGGTATTGCTGAAACATTCAATTTCCCGCGGTTGGGCTTAACCTCAAGGGTTTTAACCCCCTTTAGGAAGGACGAGCGAATTGGGGGGGGAGGAGGAGTGTTTGTATTAAAGGGGTGATATGAAGGGAAATGTTAAAAGGAAATAGAGGATGAAAATTGCTGAAAATGTAAAACTTTTTTGGGGAAAAACAAGGGGGGGTTAAAGCAGAAAAAATTTTTTTTGGCGTAATCTTATTTGGGGGGAAAATCACGAAAAAATAGAGGAACAGAGCATAATCAAATGGTGCGGGCGCACAGGGGAAAACGTGGGAATAATGGGGGACTATTACCCAGGTTTTTGATTGGGGGCCAGTTTTGCATCAACTGAAAAGGAAGGAAGTTCTCAAAGTGTTAAGGAAAATTTTATGGGGCAGTTTGTGGAGGATTCCACTAGAAGTGATGCTCTGTTGGATCTGGATTAATTTATATAAATGGTCCCTACAAAAAGTATGGGGAAAAATGATTTCATGTAAAGCCCCCTCAAAAGACAAGAGGACATTCCCATTGGCTAGAGAAAAAAAGGATTCAATCTCTAGAGGAGAAAAGCGTTCTTCACTGTAAACCTGTGGAATAGCCTTCCTGAGGAGCTGGTCACAGCAGGAACAGTTGGGAGTTTAAAGAAAGGCCTAGATATCTACCTGAAACAAAAGAATATTAATGCGTACGTAGCTATGTAAAATTCTGGATCCTGGCTGGTGGCGGCTCTGGGGTCAGAGCTGGGGTCTCCCCTGGAGCAGATTAGTTCTTGCCTTGTGGGTTTCAGGGCATTAACCAGTGGGGAGGGTGGGCTTAACGTCCTTGTCTCTCTCCTTTCACCCACTTTTTCCCCACCCTTGGTTGAACTTGATGTACACGTGTCTTTTTTCAACCGTACTAACTATGTAACTTTATTTAACAAGTTTTTCTGGCAATTTTACCAGTACTTTTTGGCTGAAATACCTTGCAACTCAATGGGGAGATTTACTACATCTTTCCCTCATTTTAGACACATTCTTTCACATCCTAACAAAGCATGTCCTGGGAAGGTTTTTTCCTTGCCACCAGCCATTCTGCGATTCCCTCGACAGAAAACAATAAAATGGCTATCTGATACAGATCTATCAGAAGGAAGCCTAACAGGGCTTTTCATCAAAATAAACTTATTTTCATACTGAAGTGGATCCAGCAGGTGCAATGAATCTTACTGCAGGAGAAACCTTTGGCTATTTCCTTATATAGTCTGCATGTACTACAACCATGTTATTCCTGGGTGAGTTGGGTCTTACACAGCTGCTTTTACTAGGTATCTTTACCTAATCTAAGGAGAGGTTTGATTGCTTCTAGGCAACAATACTGCATTTCTGTAAAAGAACCTTTAAATGGACCATACCATTTACTTTTTTACGGCAATAGGTTTCAATTCATTAATAATGCAATGTAGCACAGCGGTTATTAAAATCTAGAAAAAAAAAGGTTAAACAAACTGTCAAACTTGCATTGGATGAAATTCTCCAGATTTTTATTTTTTTTGCAACCCGCTTATTTGCTCCAAAGCAAAAACCTGAAATGTAAAGCGTCAATACTGTATTAGAAACTAAAAACACTGTAGATTCTGAGGCTTACCTGCTGAAGGTGGTCCAATAAGCACGGCCACTGCTTCTGCCAGAAGAACCAATCCAATAGCACTGGAGAACTTCTGTGTGCCAACAATTGCCATAAGAACCTCGAACTGTAGAGCACCAACCATTCCATATGAAATTCCAAAGAAGATGCAGAAAACCACCAAGCCTGCATAGTTGTCTGCCATAGATCCCATCAGATCAGTGAAGCCATTAAAGATCATGGCAAAGCCAAACAAATAGACACAGCGTGGTCGAACCCACTTCAGCCCAGCAATGATACCACATGTGGGCCGTGCAAAAATATCAATAAATCCAAGAATGCTTAGGAGGAAAGCAGCTTTTGTATCTTGATACCCAATGTCTTTTGCATAACTGACCACAAATACTGGAGGTACAAAAAGCCCTAAAACCATAATGGAAGCAGCTAAAGTGTAAATAACAAATCCACGGTCCTTAAACACAGAGAAGTCAAGCAATTTTTTTTTTGGTTTGGCCTTTTCTTCTACTTTGGTCTCATTTTCTTTCTTGGGTGGCTCTAGTGGCCTCATCAGGGCACCACATGCACAGCAGTTAAGGAGCAGACCTCCTAATATAAGAAATCCTCCTCGCCAGCCAAACTCATGCTGGAGAATTTGACCTAATGGAGACAGGCAACAAAGGAACACAGGGCTTCCAGCTGCCGCCAAACCATTGGCTAGTGGTCGGCGTTTGTCAAAGTATCGATTTAACATAATGAGGGAAGGCTGGAAATTCAAGGCTAGTCCCAGACCTGTCAGACACACAAATATTAGCAAGTCAAAAATAAGTCCGCACAGGAACAACAATACTCTATATAACACCAAACATTTTCTACAGTACTATACAATGCAGAGACTACAGGTACAAACAATACATAGTAACAAACCTATTAAACAGATCAAACAAGAGTTGTGAGGGCCCATAGGAGTCTACAGGCTATGTGAAAATAGGGATGAACCAGTCACCCAGACAGCACATGGCAAGTGCACAAATACATGGCTTGTTAGGAATGCAGTTGAATAAAGAAGAGGTTGCATGAGGAAAGGAGACCGAACAGGGATGGTGGTAGGTCTGACTAGAAAGATTTCTAGAGAATGCTTTATCTGGTTGATTTTGTTAGTGGATAAAACGAGCAGCTCATAGGGCCTCAGGAGAAAAAAAAAAAAAAAAAAAAAAAAAAAACCACCACACCCACCCCCCCTTCCCCCACCTCCCCATTTATACACCCCCTTCTTCTGATTCCAGTGCTGCATAACCGCGGGAGAAGTCACATGCCACTCATTTACATCACTGTTCAGAAGTGAAAGCGCCAAACTGGTAATTAGAGGACCATGACCACTGGAGCCAACCAGCGGCTGCAGCAGTGACATCCCCATTCGAAAGTAGAAGAATTATGGAAGACTAGAGACGTGGCACTGGAACTGGTAACAGAAGAAGGGCTAGTATAATTGTTTTTTGTTTTTTTTTTTAAATTACTTTACAAACTAATCCCATCAGCTTCTATTAGGAGGTTAGTTCTAGAGTGGATCGTGGTGAGGCATTGGATGTTAAATATCTAGATTTTATGTGGCACAGTATCAACTGTGCCACATAAAAGGTTGGTAAATAAAATGAGAATGATTGGACTGGGGGAAAATGTTTCCAGGTGGGTAATTAACTGGCTCGGTGATAGAAAACAAAGGGTGGTGATTAACGGTACATACTCAGACTGGATTCCTGTTACTAGTGGGGTACCACAGGGATCAGTATTGGGCCCTATCCTCTTAAATATTTTCAGAAAATGATCTTACACAAGGATTGCAGAGTAGAATATTAATCTTTGCAGATGATAATAAGCGCTGTAAAGTAATCAACACAATAGAGGATAATGTGTTATTACAAAGGGATCTGGATAGGTTGGAGGCCTGGGCAGAGAAATGGCAGATGAGGTTTAACACAGATAAATGCAAGGTTCTGCACATGGGAAGGGAAAATTCAATCCATGATTACATGTTACATGGAAAAACACTGGGGAAAAAGTGACATGGAGAAGGACCTGGGAATCCTGGTGAACAGTAAACTTAATTGTAGCAGCCAGTGTCAGGCAGCAGCTGCCAAAGCAAACAGGATTATGGGGTGTATTAAAAGGGCATATATGTACATGATGAGAACATTATTCTCCCATTATGCAAGTCACTGGTTAGACCACACATACAAAATTGTGTACAGTTTTGGGCACCAGTTCACAGGAAAGACATTTTAGAGCTTGAACAGGTACAAAAGCGGGCAACAAAAATAATAAAGAGACTGGGTGGACTGCAATACCCAGAAAGATTAGCAAGGTTAGGGTTATTTAGTTTAGAAAAAATACGGCTTCGAGGAGACATAATAAATATGTTTAAATATATTAAGGGTCAATATAGAGATCTCTCTCAAGATCTATTTATACCAGGACTGTATTTAGAACAAGGGGCAACCTCTATGTCTTGCGGAAAGAAAGTTTCTACATAAACATCTTTCTTAGTTTATGTAGAAACTTTCTTTCCTCAAGACAAAGGATGCCCCCTTGTTCTAGATACCGGGATTCTTTACTGTTAGAGCAGTGAGACTGGAACGCTCTGCCAGAGGAAACTGACATGGCGAGTTCAAAAAGGGTCTGGATGCATTTCCAGAGTGTAATAATATCACAAGTTATAAATGACTAGGATTCTGGAGAATGGTAGCTGATCCAGGGATTTATTCCGATCGCCAGATTGGAGTCGGGAAGCTATTTTTTCCCCAAATTGGGGAAATTTGCCTCTGCCTCATGGAGGGGGGGGGAGGGAGAGGGTGAAGTTTGCTTTCCTCTGGATCAACACTTTAGCACGATAGGCTGAACGTCTGTCTTTTTTCGGTCTTACAAACTATGGACTGTACCGGGGCCCCAGGAGATGCTGGTTCGATTTGATTATGATGTGAACTCTTTACATATGAAGGCCGTGAATCTGAATGTATAGGTTAACACTTTGAGAGTTCTGCATCAATTCTCTGCAAAGTGGAAAGTTCAAATTATGGAGGAATTCAGTCTTGGATCGTTAGCAGAATAGAGAGAACAGGTGAGGTACAAGACAAATAACGGAGGTACAGCAATATGGAGAACTGTGTGTCTCAGTGTTAAAGTTTAGTTTAAGTATTCCATATTGAATGGGTAACCACTGCAACGCTTTACACATGAAAAACGTGCTTGGCAGCTGCATTCACACAGGACTGTTGAGGGAAGAGTTTGGATAATTTAAAGACCAATAAGTAGTTACTTTAAAATGGTTTGAGATAAAGTGTGGAAATCATATTGTATGGGGTTGAGAAGGGAGTTAGCAGAGTAGACCATGCAGAATGGGTTTATTGTATGAATTGAAGTGTCAATATGTACCGTGAACCCATTCTGCATAGTCTGGTGTACATACATTTCCAAAGGCAGCATCGTCCTGGATAGTGTGGCTTTTATTAATCATGCATAGTGGTGATGGCAAAGTATTCCTTTGCCCATAAATGTTTATATTGGTGATGTAACCTACCTGTAATGACTCCAGCAGTGAGGTAGATAGTTAGGATGCTTGTACAAAATGATGCACACACCATCCCAAGTGAGGCAAATAGACCACCAACCATCATTACTGGCCGGCAGCCAAACCGGTTTACACAGACACTGCAGAGAGGACCTGCAACACAAGATCCAGTACTAAATGGTCACATAAAATATGCAGCAATATTACCTATTGACAGCAGAGTGGAGTGATCCATATTATTATGGACTATGCAGATCAGGAAATTTACACAAAAGAGTAAATTAAAAAAAATAAAAAAAATAAAATCTATCCATATTAAAGGGGTTTTGCCAAGAAGCGAGTTCCTCACTTGATACTCCCCTCTTGAGCCTTGAAAAAAGGGGCGTTTCGTTGTTTAAAAAAAAAAAAAGTACCTCCTCTGTGATGTAATCGCTCCACCTCCCATGCATGCAATCGAGGCTGATATTAAGTCTATGTAGTTGAGCAAACATGTTTGGCTAAACCACAGAGGATATTCTCTATACAGCAGACATAGGCTCTGACACAGAAACAAAGCTACTGCAGATGCCCAGTAACACTGCTTTTTTCTCCCCTCCCATCAAAGCTCATTCCTGTGTCCTGCCATCAGATAAGAAGTACAAACAATACAAGCATGGCCAGGAGCTTGCCAGATCAGCTCCTGGTCGTAGCTAATGTAAACAGTCAGGAAACTAAGGGCATCTAAGTCAGGCTGCAGCTCTCAGAGGCTTCATTTCTTTTCATCACATGTATTTAGAAAAAAAAGTGATTAAATACCCATTTTGGAGGATCACACAACAGCCTTAGATCATGGCAAAACCCCTTTAAGTCATCAGATAACTGGTTCCATTCGGTTTATAATAAGGGATTTAATTTTGCCATTGTCAAAGCTAAAAAATTTCTGAGTGCAAGACAGAAGTTGTGCAAGAAAGAACTATTTTTTGGAAACAGAATCTCTTTAAGGAATATTTCCATTGGTGTAGTGAGGTTTTTTTTTAACAATAGAAATGTTTTTGTAGAATAGTAGGTCATCATATTTAAACAACCATAACTACTTTTATGTGTATAAAGCTGATCAAGGGCTTCTTTTTTTTATGAAACGAGTTGACATTTTTCATTGGTACCATTTTGGAGTTTAAAGGACACGATCACGTCTTAAATCAAGGATTGTGGAACGTGTGATAAAGAAAATCTATCGATCCTGGTAGTGTTTATTTATAACAGCGCTCAGTGTTGCATACATGACATGTTAGTTTTACTCCGTAGGTCAATAAGTTTACAATACCACCCAATCTATATTGTTTTATTGGCGTAATACTTTAAAAAAAAAAAAAAAAAAAAGTTTGTTTAAAACGTTTATACATTGGGGTAGTTCGATAGCCATAACACCTATTATTTTTTCGTGTTTGGAGCGGTGTAAGGCCTTTTTTGGAGGGGGAAAATAACAAATTTGTTTTGGTACCACTTTGGGGTTTTTGGATTGGTTTTAGGATTTTGACCTATGTGCAGCTAAACAAAACTCCTCATTTATAGGCTTGGTTGCTACACATGCGCCGATACCAGATGTGTACTTTGTGATCTTTTTTGGGGGCGCTTGGCATTTGTAATGGGAAAAGGGCAATGTATTTATTTTTTTGGGATAATCTGCGATTTGGATTTATGCTACAATACATAGCAGTAGTACTGTTATATATGGTAGCCATCGCCACACCCAGCAGTCCCATAAGTCACAGTCAATCTGAAAGACCTAATGGCTTCCAAGTTGTCATAAAAGCCTTCGGCACCCCACGATCACACAGTGGGGTACCAATGGAGACAGAGGGAGCGCTCTCCACCAGTATTTCCTTTAGATGCACAGTCACAATTGACCGCAGCATAAAAAGGATTAATCAGACTCGACTGAGTAAAGTCTGTTCCCGTCCGAATGTAATATACAACTGGTTCCATGTGCCGATCATGCAGGCTTAACTTGCGAGCCCACACAATATCCTGGACATATGGGTACATCCATACATCCAATATCAGAAAAAGGTTAATTGGAAAGTCAAAAACTTAAAATTCACAATTGTTGCAGATTTTAAAAAGGCTTTTTTTTTTTTTTTAAGAATTAAAACCAGATACATATTTTTATATTCTTAGTGGTTTTTATTTGCAGACTTCTGTATAGGACTGTCAGGGCAGCCATCTTTTGGCACTAAATTCTGTTAAAAGCAGCTTGGCAGACTGTTAGACCTAGTGCCTGAAGTACAATTTTATTTTATTTTTTAAATTGATAGGGATATGGCAGATTTTAAAAAGCCTAATTTATTATTTTTAATTTTTTTTTTAAATAAAGGATTTAAAACAATTTTTTTTTAATAACCTTTTATTTAAGTACAATGAGTTGTGACTAATTTTGGAGATCTAGCAGCACTTTGTGGGTTCTTTATATACATGGCGATAATATTTATATGTCTAAGTACTACCTTTAGGCTTTTTTTTTATTTTTATCATCTCATTTTGCTATGGAATCTAGTCATACCCCCTTAGCTGATCTCGTTACAGTGACTTGAGTGCGGGAGGTTTGTAAACTGTAGTGTACAACGCTACAGAGCTCTAAAGTTTTAAATGCTTGGTCAGTAAGCAATATAAACAAGCTCTGAATTCTCCATCGCGGCTACTGCAGCAGCCGCTAACCAGGGAAGCTTTTGTACAAAAGCTGCTACTAAACACGGAAAAGAAGCAAAATCAAAGCAATGTATTTGGTAATAGTTTTTATCTACCTTTTGCCAATACACTACTCAAACCGTTAAGGATATTTGGCTGAAATTTTAGGATTAACAAAGTTTGAGGTTTTTTTTTTTTTTTTAAAAAAAACTAAAATGAGGTAATCTCATGTCCAACGTTTCAGTACTTTTTCCACAACTTGCTGATCCCTAACAAGGAGCTTAAGGGAAAAAGTCACAACAGGTGTTTGATCCCTGAATCGCCCTATCACATACACACTTCCTAGTACATGATGAGGGGGCACTGTTATGGAGCCGATTTATTTCTACTCCATTTTATTTGCACTCGCCTCTCTCAGGTGACAAATCAACCATAAATCACACCCCAACACATTTCAGGCACCCCAAAATATCTGCTGCCATCACAAGAAAAAGGAAATTGGACGGAAGGATTCGGATATATGCAAACACCACTTATCAGCACTTGCAGGTTTAAAATGTTAACACAATTCTGCTCTCCAGCAGTCACAGGGTTAAAACTTTATCAGGGACTAAACTCATTAAAAATTTATATTTTTAATAAAAAAAGCTCCAGTGCTTACACAGAGTACAAAAATGCAATAAAAAGACATACAAACAACACTTATAAAATTAAAAACAGAGAAAATACCTTCAAGGGTAGATACTTTATCTTGTGGGGTGAGGAAGAAAAATGGAATTCAGCACAAATCGATGATTGACCCCCAAGCTGTGAACCCAGATTTTTAATTGACAGTATCTTCTAGTCAGCTCTGGCTTTCAAACCTCCCATCAGCTAATTTATGATACTTAGTCTGTCCCCGATTAGCTAGTCAAACTTAATCTCTGACCCCCAATAAAGTAATTATTATTAAGAGTCTTGTTGATTTTACAACTGGCCAGAGTTAATAGGCCTGTGTAAGCTGGTTTTATGACTATGTTAATGGTTGTTTGACATTTTACAGACAAGGGGATACAGAATACACATTACATATACAGTTGAACACCCTCACCCAGTCATTGGAAAAAAAATAAAAATAAATAATTATATATATATATATACACACATACACACACACACACAGCCAGGACTGTGGAGTCTGTAAGCCAAAGCTCTGACTCCAACTCAGACTCTTCAATTTTCCCGACACAGACTCCTGACTCCCTCATACATGGCGAATGTTTAAGTGATAACTTTACTGTAGTAAAATGATAACAGGCTTTTTATTACCTTACGATACAATAATCAAGCTATTAAGGTAGAACATACACTGACAAGCAAAATGCTAACAAGGTTTTGAACTTTTGACTTTCAGGCTCCACATCTCACCATCAATACAGCTTTGTACATGAGGCTACCATCATTTTATAGATAAACATCTTACCTATCTTATACATAAATTTAGTATTTAGCATCTGTTTAGTTCTGTAGATTCTTGTCATGTAACTGCATTGTTACAGTTTTGCTCCTAAAAATCAAAATTTGGCTTTCAGCACTGCCCGAATCCTTCTGGGCTCTGGATCAGATTCAAGCATGTCTTTACCAAAATCTGATCCCAGGTCTCTTCTACACGTTCCCAATGTTGGTGCAGCTTGGATTGGGGTACGAATACAGCTTTTTCTTCAACTCTATCCACAAGTGTTGGATTGGGTTGAGGGCTGGGGACTATGGAGGCCAATACTACTTCATGGTCGTTGAACCATTCTTTCTCCAACCTTGATGTATGCTTCGGGTCGTTGTCCTGCTGGAACACCATGTCGTCTTTTTCATACCCATAGTACTCGAGTGTATGAAGTAACTCACCTTGTAGGACACTCACATATAGCTCAGCATTGAGGTCACCATCAATCCCGGTCAAGTATCCAACATCTTTGGCTGTGAAACATCCCCATATCCTCAGGCTTCCTCCACCCAAACCGGACCGTTCTTGCAGCTTCTCAATCTGTTCGCCCCCTTTTCCCTTGATTCTTCCAAACCCATTTGCCCCCATCAGAGCCCGGTTATTGACTTTCATCTCATTGCTCCAAACCACCTGTTTCCAATCTTCCATTTTTGGTACTTTTTTTTTCTTCTTATGAAGAGATTGAAGTCGAGTCTTCTTCCCCTTTTTTCAGGCCATCATTCCAGACCAATGTAATGGGTGTTGCCTGGTGCTTGCATGGACGTCTGATCTCAATCTTATGAAGCATACGAGCCACCTCCACTGCCTTGTCTGTTGCGTTAGAACTGATAGTCCTTGTGATGAGCGACTTGTTGACTGATATTTTGCCTGGACGTCCACCTCTTGGCTTCTGAATGGATGGACTTCATTTCATATTCTTCCAGCTGTAATGCCATCACATGATGCAGTTTGGCAAATTTTCTTGGCCGAGAGACACTATCGATGAGCTGGATGATGCTGCTTCTCTTTTCTTGGGAAATCTTCTTGGCTGCTCGAACCAGTGACCTTTCGCTTGGGAAATCAGCCTAATAACACCCTGAGCTATTAGTTAATGTGAGTACAGGTTGTAATTTGTAGTAACAAGAAAAAGATTGTCCCAGCACCAGGTGCAAAACAGCAACAATGCAGTTACATGATAAGAATCTGCAGAACTAAGTAGATGCTAAATAGTTGAAGGTAAAAGTTATGCATGTATAAAATGATGGAGTTTCACATGGATGGTGAGATATGTAGCCTGAAAGTCAAAAAGTTCAAAACATTGTTACCCTTTTGCTTGTTGATGTAAAATATATTTATACGATAAGACTTTAGAATGCAAAAAACGTTAATAAATCGTAAATATGAAGTGAAAAATTTTGCCGAAATCTGGTCAATCTGTTTGCTATGTGAGCTGAATCTTTTCCCTGCAGTAGCGGTTTGCCTGCTCCAGGTCATTAATTACACTCCTCATGTGATGAGGCTGAAGATATGGTAGCAGCAGTACTGGCAAGACCCAATTCCTCTTGCTCTTGGCACCACATTGAACCGTACCAATTTATTATATATTTTGGGAGTCGGTCCGTTTTTTTAACGACTCCGACTAATGCAAAATGGGCAACGACTGACTGCACGACTCCAACTCCACAGCCCTGGTTACAGCACTACAGGATACACATAATGCATAAGCTCACACACCCATCCACCAAGGTAGCACCTGAATGACAAAAAAACTACACCTTAAGTAGCACCTTTGTATCGCCTTTCTAAATGCAATTATAGGAACTCAAGAAATGAGGAGCCTTGACGGGGCTTGTGAGCTTGCTTATAGTGGCCACTGTATCAACTAATACCTCATATTTGATATTTTTCTAGTATTTCATTTTTTTGCCCTAAAATACTGGGGAGCAGAGGGTGTAAGCATTTTTGAGTAAAAAAGTGCTGGGCAGCCCGTCCAATGGAATAGTAGAGGTGTCATCAGTTGTAAGCCAGCATGGTGCACTACACGTATCTGTGTAAACGATGGCACTCTTTGTTTCACCTTATCTATATGCAATTATAATACCAGCAACCACCCCCCTCATGCATGGAAGGCGTGTGAGTGGCTGTCTTATCGGTATTTTTGCATTTGTGCAGTCTCCCTATGTAGTATACTGTGGCTTTTTGCTTACCAGTGTGAATTGGTACAGTATTTTATCATTCAGCTGCTCCACCAGTGGATGGGTGTGTGAGCTCCTGCTCATTTATTATCTGCACCGGTAAGATCTTTCCCATGTAGCACAGGGGGCCTGTGTTGCCTGCTACAGATTCTATAGTCCAGCCATTGAGCTCTAAGTATGGCCTTGCGGTTTTGTTTTTGAGTAATTAATGTCCCATTTTTCTGTAATGCACATAACACACTGCTATACTACACATTTTTATAACCGTTATAAGCATACTGTAGTTGGCAACTTTTGAAAATGAAAAAGCAGGAGACATTAGTGGGTGGCGCGCGTAGCGCGCTGTGGAAAAATTTGCATGGCCACGCCCATCTTGACGGTATGCCACGCCCCTTCAAAAAGCCACACCTACTCCACCTAACTGCATAACGGCTTTGGAAGAAAGCAAGGTAGATGCCCTTATAGCCAGGTAGTTGCCCCCCATATCCGGGTAGTGCCCTTTCAGGCAAGGTAGATGCCTCTCTGTAGCGGTAGATGCCACCGCCATTGTTTAGGCCAGGTAAGTAGCCCCCCACATTGTTTAGGCCAGGTCAGTGCCCTCCCATTGTTAGCCAGTAGTGCCCCCCCATTGTCAGCCCCTGGTAGTGCCTCCCCAATTGTTAGGCAGAGGTAGTGCCCCCCTTTTAGTATACAGGTAGTGCCCCCCAGCCATTGTTATGTCAAGGTAGTGCCACCACAATTGTTAGACCGGTAGTGCCCCACTTGTCATTGTTAGCCAGGTAGTGCCCTCATTTTACACCAGGTAGATGACCCCACCATTGTTAACCAGGTAGATGCCCCCATTGTTATAACCAGTAAGATGCCCCCTTGTTAACCAGATATATGCCACCCCATCTGTTAGCCAGAGGTAGTGCCCCCATGGTTTAGACAGGTAGTGCCCCCATCGTTTGCAGGTGTGCCTACATTGTTGCCAGGTAGTGCCCCCATTGTAGCCAAGGTAGTGCCCCCATTGTTATCTCAGGTAGTGATCCCCCTCCGATGTTAGCCAGGTTGTGCCCCCCCATTGTTAGCCAGGTTAGTGCCCCACCATTGTTCGAGGTTGTGCCCCATATGTTCGGGCCAGGTAGTTCCCACCATTGTTCGCAGGTAGTGCCCCCTCTGTTGCAGCGTATTGCCCCATTGTAGCTAGGTTAGACCCCCTCATGTAGCTAGGTAGGGACACCCCCCATTGTAGCCAGACAGTGCCCACCTAATACTAATAAAAATTTAAAATAATTAATAATCAACTCACCTGACAGGCATCCTGCAGAGCGGCCCGCTCCTGGAAAATCTCACGCAGTGTCAAAGGAGGAGGTGAGTGCAGCCGCAGCGGTCACTTCCTCTGTGACGCTGAATGTGTGTACAGCGCACAGCGGGCTCTCTCTTCGCGCTCATGCCCCGGATAATACGAGGGGGAGGAGGCAGGAGGAGCGATCCCCTGCCTGCCGACTCCTCCGCCTGCTCAAGTGCCGTTTCAGGATCTTAGACGTGAGACAGCGTGTACAGCCATGGTGCAGCGGGTGATCGATTCGAGTCAGGAGGTAATCGGCTCTAACTGGCGTCTGGGCGCGCGTTCGCACTCGCGGGCCCGAGTTGGGCTTATATGCTAATCGCAGAGGGCTCTTTCGGTTTCAGGAGTAGCTCGCAGCGACGGGGTCTCTCTCGTTATTTCAGAAAGGAGCCCGGCCAGCCTCGCATCTGCTTGGTCGACGGGAGAAATGCCTACTCCCACGGTTAGAGGGCGGGGGGGGACCCCAAAATAGCGGGGACCCCCCCAAAAACGGTCAGAGTTGGCTTGTATGGTTTCATATAAGCAGACTAATATTAACTTCTTATAAAATGCTCCACACTCATTTTCCTCATACAAACCGCTAATTTACACTTGACGGGGGACATCATATGTTATTGCGGACTTTAACAAGTACTCCTCATCCGATGTTAACATTTTGAGCATCATGAGAGAAAGACCCACAGTACCTCACACATTTCGGGCTCCAAAGACAGGATTCTACTGTTGATGATGTGCTCATTTTAGTTCATATAAAATTAAAAAAAAAAATTTCAAAGAAACTATGTTAATCCTGTATATTTTCATCCACCGATAACCAAATAATCATAACTTTATAAGTGTATGTTTAAAAGCTAAATCAATGAAATGGAAATACCCCTTTGAAATTAATCAAGAACTGAAGTGAGGCCACCATCATACAAGCCTAAAACACTGCTGATTTCATATCAACTGATCAGGCGTGCCAATACGCACTGAAATTAATCAGTCTGTCTTCACTTAGCTGTCATACACTATACTAGGCTGGACTTTACACGACGATCCTTATCCATCGGCTTCAGCTTATCCGGCCTCTAGCACAGAGAAGAGACGACACAGGTTTCCCATCTGATAAGGGAAAATACACAAGTGTTTCCTAGCAGATCACAGAATAATCCAAAACAATTTAAAACAATATTCAAAAATGTTACTCCAGAGAATGTAAGCTACTATGGGGTGCAGAGGTAACAGTCTTCACCAGGCCATGTAGCTTGTGGGGGCCTGTCTGCCACAATCAGACACCAATATTATGAAATGGTACATGGTGGGTTGCGGCCCTTTTATAGAGTCTGCATTTGGGCAAAGGAGCTTCCAGTTAAGACTCTGGATCCCCAAAACTTATGCCTCGTACAGAATGTTTGTGTTGCACAGTGAGTTGTATTCCTAAATCTTGGTTTCCCCTATGCCCTGTGGTTTTGTATAAACTCTGCTCTTGTAACCCCCTTACCGCCGGGAGCCGAGTGGGTTTGTTTGTTGGGGGGCCTCCTTCACTGACAGAGCCCTATTGTTTGAAATCTGTCATGTGTCTCTTTATGTGAGAATAAGCTTTTTGACCACTTTAAATATCTTGTGATTCAGAGAGTTGTTTGTCTCCGTGGACCATTGTGCTATAAAGATAGTAGAAAATTTTGGTCCAAAAATCAATGATCGATTTTATTTGTGATAAATATCAAATTATGTGTGATAATATGTGGAAAAATTTACCCAATTTCAAAACTTCAGAAAATTTCTGCATGTATAGACAGATAAGTTATTCCACTCAAAATAGCTTTTATAACTTCGCATTCCTACCATATGTCTGTCTGTAGTTTGGCATAATTCTTTTCTGGATATGTCCTTTTTTTTTTTATCGACTTTAGGGGGCTTCATAATTTAGTAGTTAATTTGTGTCATCTGCGCAAATTAAGAAGTGTATTTGCAATATACATATTTTGTGTGTAGGTCCAGGTCCGCAGTGATAGTGGAGTCGGTGATTGCATTGAACGCGGGTATATTTTGAACAGTATGCGTAGTGTTGTATAGATGTGTCAACACCCTTATATGAACCTAATATAAGAAAAATAAACCCTCTAAAGTATTCAAAATAAACAGCATTTAGAAACGTTTATTAACCCATTAGGTGTTTTACACAGAATTTATAAGGCAAAGTGGTAGTGAAATTTCAAAATCTTACAACTTTTTTGTGCTCTAG
Source organism: Phyllomedusa bahiana (assembly GCA_025379985.1). Lineage (NCBI taxonomy): Eukaryota > Metazoa > Chordata > Amphibia > Anura > Hylidae > Phyllomedusa > Phyllomedusa bahiana. The sequence goes on along the minus strand of JAODAL010015181.1, from coordinate 58,091 downwards.
ATTTTTCACATCTATTATGACATTATTTTTGCCATAGTGATTAAGGTTAATATGTGTTAAGCGGAAATTGCAAATTTAATTTTGATCTCCAGATTCTGCAGTTTTCCTGCACATATATGATGACTATCCCCATATGTGGCTCCTAAGTGCTTTTATTTGCTACAACCTACACTGCCCCTGAAATAGGAGGCAGTGCACCTACTGGACTCTGGGCCTCTATTTCAATTACAATTTTATTTAGGGGCACATTTCAGGTTGCGGACACCCTATGGTTCCATAAACGTATTATTATAGCCCTAAAAATATCCCAGTATGTCTGGAAACTACACCCGTCTTACGGAATATATCCGCAGAGGTGTAGTCGAGTAATATATACCCAACTGGAGTTGTTCACAAGATATCATTTCTTTCTTAGCGTCTCGGCGCTCTGAATCATGATAAAAAATTTTCTATTTATCCAATAATCGCCTGCAATTTGTAGACTGACAATGTTTAATTCTTTAACAAGGAAATATTGGAAGGAGATAGAAATAAGCCCCCTAAAATTGTGTTACGCAATTTTCTTCACAAGTTCGGCAATAAACTTCATTGTGGCGTGTAAACTGCTGTTTGGCGCATGGCAGGGCGGTACAAGCGAGGGAAGTGATATTTGGCCTTTTGGGCGCACAGATATCGGTGGGGCCATGTCGCATCTCAAAGCCCTCCCAAAGTACTAAAAACAGGTGAGAACCTTCAGAAGTTGCCTCTTAGTCATTTTGGATTAAACGCCCCTCTGGGATATCACCTAAGGGGTCGATTATTTGCATTTTTGGTGAGCACAGGTGTTCCGTAGTTTTTTCTTTTTTAGCATTGGGCCATGGAAAAATGGAGGGGGAACGCACGTTCCGCCATTGTTTATTGGGACTTTCATTTTTTAACACCAGTATTTCGCCAATACTGGGATAAATTCACGGGATACTTTCACTTATGGGGGTCGGTACAATACAATGATATAAATTTTTATAGTTTTATGTTTTTTTCTACTTTTAGGACACAATAGAAGCGAGTTTTTATAAAAATAGTTGCGTTTTTAAAGTGTCGTTTTCTGACAGCCATACAGCTTCTTAAATTTTTTGCATATGGGAGCTGCTTCGGGGATTAGCTTTTTTCGAGAACGGAGTTGACTGTTTTATCATTCGATACAAGTACGGGGGGCATTATGTATGCTGTTGACTCTACTTGGTTGTTATGTAAGAGGTTTTTTGATGAAGCATTTACGTTACAAAAAAACGCGCAGCATGATCTGGTAGTGTTTTTTATTTTATTGTTTTTAGAGCAGCGGTCACTGTGTGCACGTGATAAATGACATGCTAGTTTTCATCTCAGCAGGTTGTTTACGAATTACAAGCGGATACCACATTGCTACTATCTTGTTATTAATGTTTTACTGATTTTACATAATAAAAACACTTTTTTGAAAGGAAAAAACCGTTTTTGCATCACCGCAGTCATGAGAGTCCATAACTTTCTTTTTATTTTTCTGTTTATGGAGCTGTATAGGGGACTTTTTTATTTGGGGATGAGTTGACGTTTTTTATTGGTAATATTTTTGGGGGACAAGACTTTTAGATCGCTTTTAAATCTGTTTTTGGAAGGTCAGGGTGAAGAATATACTGCTTATCCTTGCAGTGTTATTGATATTTTTAATAGCGTTCACGTCGTGCAGTATCCCTGGACAAGATTAGTTTTAATCTGTGGGGTTGTGACTGATAAGTGGATACCCACATTTATGTAGTTTTTTTTTTTTTGTAATTGCTACAAATTTACTTTTGACATAAAATACAGTCGTGTGTTTTCTAGTGGTTTATAAACGAATTATTTATGCATCGCTATGTCTTCTAATAGTCAGACACTTTTTAATTTTTCTGTATACAGAGCTGTGTAATGGACTTTTTTTGCGGGAGGACACTGACAGTTTTAATTGGCATCACTTTGATGTTGATATGAGTTTTTGAGTACTTTTACTCTATTATATGTGCTGCGGGATGAACAAAAATCGCTATCTGTGACTGTCGTGGTTTTTGGAGGGGGTTTTTTTTTCGTTTGTAAAGGGAAAAGGGAGATGTTGACGTGTTTTATTTTTATTTTTTGTGTTTGTAGTTCTTACTTTTTTACACTATTTTCTGTTTTAAAACTTTTTCATTCTTTTTTCATACTTTTACCAGGGGGTATCTGCATGAACGATCGTCAGAAGATTCATCCGCAAACTAGCGGATCGAAGCATATCTTAACAGACGGTTTATAGTCCTGTATATGGTCTCCTTGGGAAAACTGTGTTCTCGTCCCAGACAACCGGATGCTGTCATTCAGGCATTATAAAACCCGGATGCTGTACTGGTAGGATGATTCCTAGTCACCACGGATGCATCAGCGCCGTTTTACTGCGCGAGGATCGTGCTCTCGAGAGCAGCATGAGTCCCTCCGGGCCGCCCGCAGACAGCGATGTCGCGGGACCACGATGTCGCGACATCGGGGGGTTGACAATCCCCCGCGGCCGGGGAGCTACTCACTCCCCGGGACGTGGGGGGAATGCTGGCCATCGATGCAGCGGTAATATAACTCGCTGGGTTCATGCCACGCATGTCTTGCGCAGCTACCGCTTGTTGAGCCACGCAAGATCGCTTGTCGTACTCTTACCGGCAATTTGCGGGATCCCCTAGCCCGACCTATGTGACGTTGGTACTGAGTGGCACGAGTCAAGATGTCGGTAAGGGGTTAACTCCTGAAGCCGTGTCTTATGAGCATTTTTAAATTGGAGAACACCATCACAGCTGGGTATTCTGTACCCAAAATATAAAACATTTCTGGTTGATAACAATTATTAAGACTCAGGCATCTCTCACAAACTGTGGGCCCATTCCAGCTGTTGGTGAAACTTAATGAACTTCTCTCATCATGTCCACTGTTCGTAGATTATATAGTTGCAATGCTGGGAGTTGTAGTTTCCCAACAGCTGGAGGGCCACAGTTTGAGGATGCCTGATATAACTAAAGCCAATACTTGGAGAGGGAAAAGGTTTGCCCTGCAGGTTATGTATGACCCATGAAACCATTTGGTCTGGCCCTGCATGTAATGTCACCCTAAGTCCACCTATAAACAAGTGCTCAGAAGCTTTGTAGTGACAGCCACATGTGCCCATGGCAGAACACTTGGTAAGCTGGGTCTTTGGGATGTGCTCATGTGTCAGTCTATAAAAAGATCCGTGATGCTCTCCTATTGTTTGCTCTCAGGACAGAAGGACGTCTCATAGTCCAGTTATGCCATTTAGTTAGAGAGACCCTAGAGCGCATTGGATAATCTTCGCCCAAGGGTGGAGGAGCGACTCTTGGCACATTGCATCTAATCTCACGAGGGGAAAGGAGGGTGGGGCTCACCACCAAAAAGGAACCAGTGGGCTGCCAGATGTGCACCTAAGAATCACTTTCTGCTTCATCGAATGAATAGACTGTAGCATATCTGTCAAGAAACAAGCAACCTGTCACCATTGTTGGAAGAGCAAGCTTTTGGTGGCAGCATTATGTTCTGGGGAATGTTCTTGTGGTATTCTTTGCACCCATTTATCCACTTGAAAGGCACTCTTAACCAATGTGGGTATGAATCCTTCTTTACAGAACATACAGATTGTCTTCCCTGGAGCAGTTGGGATCCAGCAGATACAAAATGTCCAACATTGGTTGGAAGAGTATGACCAAGAGTAAGACCCATTAATTCCCAGACTTTAATCCAATAAAGCCTCTGTAAGACCACCTCAATTGTTGTGTTCACTCTATAGGTTCCCAACCATCAACAGCTGTGAAGTGCACTGCAGTCAGCATGGCTCCAGATACTGGTGACTTTGCCAAGTCACTTCCAGCCTATCTAGCTGCTGTCCATTCTGCACATGGCTGTTACTCTGGATATTAGTAAGTGGTTGAAATATTATGACTGTCTAATTTCCAGCCATATTGGTCACAAGAGGTGGGATAAGAAATGTATCTAAAATGAAGGGGGCTATACAGTCTGTTGGCTGATGCTGTATTAGTATAGTAATGTTAGTTTGGAATATCATGATGATTAAATAAGTTGAAAGGGGTGAAAATTGAGGTCAACATGGTCAGATAATTTAGTATTTAATGTTCTTCTAATCATTTTAGAATGTCTTTTTTTAAATTCTGTTGAAAACTTAAACTTAGTGCATTTTTTGACCGTGTAAAAGTAGATGTGTCTAAACATGTGACAGATTTATCATATATTCTAACTTTGCACTATTAATCTGTGCCACGAATGGTCACAAATCTATTGCATTTTAATACATGCCTTTTTTTTTATTTTTATTTTTTTTATTTTATTATAGTCCAACTACCTCAAATCACTGTGGTGCACACTGTTAGTTACAAATACAAAAATCAGATCAGCGGAACAGACAGACCGTGTGTTTTCCCTATGGACAGCTATGAGAAATTCCCACAAAGATCTCTGGTCCGAAGAAGTTTAGGAAAAATGCTGTATGTTGGAATTTTCTTGTGATGTTTACCCAGATCATGGAGTAAATTTTGTACACCGACTAGCATATTGGATAACAACGTTCTGTGTGTGCCTTTGAAGATAATTGATGCCCTTTTTGTTAGGCGCAATGAACCGTCTTAATCACATAACACATGTGGTGTAAAGCATGTACTCCAATTTTCTTGCACAAATTGCCAATGTGCTATAGAAAATGTGCCCATTGATGGCAATTCTGGAAAAAAAAAAAAAAAATCATTTTACTACACAAGGTGTTCCAACACTTCTAAAGGAGCGATAGCTCTTACCTGTTCCATATAGCATAGCAAGTAGGATAGAAGATATCCATGCAGTGTCACACTCCGTAACAACAACCAAAACATCTCTGATAAGTTCCCTTGAGTATACAATGACCGCATTTAGGGAAAAAGACATTAGGAGAATCCAGTGATGACAAAACAACCAAAAAGAACTGCCCATCCCCAACCACCATCTGGCGCTTTAACGTTGGACGGATTGTCATCCACAACTACTGCTCCCATGGTGCGTTATTCTGTCCACCTGCAATGAAGAATGGAGAGGGTTTAAGATTTACACTCAAAACGGATTGCCCTAAAATTACCAACCACTACTGTACAGGGTTACAATATACATACTAAGTTGCCCCATATTTCTGCAATATACGTGGAAATGCATGTTGCCACCTGTGGCAGAATTTTGCAGAAAATTCTGTAGTTCTAAATTTTGAGTGGAGCTTTCAGAAATCTATGCGGTTGCTGCAAAAATAGCGGTGTACAACATTTTCCCTCACAAAAATGTCTATATCATACATGCCAAATGTGCTGTGGATGTGTCAATGGTTAGGCAGAGGGAACCCTCTTGCTGGCGATCTCCTAGATGCCACATCACCTATTAACTACGGCATCTAGAGGGTTTAACGGCCGTGATTGGAGCTAGCTTACATTTGGAGTCTGACTGTACATAACAGTTGGCTCCCAGTGCAGATTATGCAATGCCAACCCTAGGTTAGTGCTGGTTCTGATAGCTGCATTGCTAGGTCTATGTGAGCCAGCGATGTGGCTGTGTGGTGAAGGACCTGTGGACCCAACTGGCTTATATACACATACATATTTTGGCACAAACCGGACCCTTCCATCCCGCCCAGCTAAACCAGTGAGCTTGAGGAAGTGGTGCACAACAGATGAGGGAAAGGAGAGTAAGGGGCCGTTTACTCGGCAAGTGACAAATAAGGGTCACCTTTAAAGGCACTAAAATGATCACTTATGTAATGTAGTACAGAATTCATGACCACTTGGCAACATCTCAGCAACAATAACTGGGGCCAAAGTCAGCACTGGGAGTAGATGTGAAATGGACAGCATGTAACAGTGGGGACTGCTGCACAGTTTTTCCATAGCGGCCCGTGTAAAAGTTTGCAGCTGGTTTTTCAGACGATTTGCAAAACCGGCCGCAAACCGGTGCCGTGGGGACATGGCCTTAATGGAGACAGGAAAAATATCAGGTGTAGGAATGAGAGGACTACTAAGAAAGAATTTAGGATGGGTAATTATGTGCCTTCAAGCAGTAGTAATGTTTTAGAAAGACAGAGCCAAAGATAAAAGCCACAAACTCTTCAAAGACAAGCGTGAGTAAGGCTATGTTCACACGGTTTAAAAAAAGGGACGTATCTCACGCCGTACTGCGCTAAATACGGGGCAAGATACATCCCAGTCATTACGAGAACTGTGGATTACCATAGAGAACTATGGATTACGTTTCCTCTCTCTGCTCGCACAATACGCTATGGGGAGGGGGGGGGGGGGGGGGGGGGGGAGAAAAGTGACAGTCAATTATTCACGGCGTATTTGCGCCGTGAATAATGAAGGTCTCTGGGGCCGGCGGGCTGCCGGACCCTGCCCCGGAGCACACGGCGTAATTGCAGGCAACAACTCCCCGCAATTATTGCCGTGTGAACATAGCCTTAGAAGTCATCATGGCAGTCTGGGCCAGATGAAGGAGAAATGGCAAGTGACCAGTAACAGAAGATATCATTTGTGAGTCACTGGACGTGATGGTTGTACAATGTACAGCAGGTGAAATAAGTATTGAACATATCCCCACTTTTCTAACTAAATAGATTTATAAAGGTGCTATTGACATGAAATTTCTACCAGATTTTGGGAAACAAGTCACCGCCACATGGGCAAAGACAAACCATAGCTGTTCATAAATTATGTGTAAGGCTATGTCTACAAAAAACCACCTGAAAACGAATTACTAAAAACGTTCATGAAGCTGAGTTTTCTGTCCACTGCCTGTCAAAAGCAGCTGAAAAAACGGCCCGTTTTTCCCGCGATTTGTTTTTTTATTTTTTTTACAAGCATTTTTTTGCTGGTCTTCAAGGCTGTTTTTTAATGTATGCATAAATAAAACCATTGGATGTAACTCCGCCCTACAAAGGGAATATAAAGCACATTATTGCTTTCTTGTCTTTTGTAATCTTTTACGGTTTTTGGGCGCAAAAAAGATCTCGTGTTAGTCGCCAAAAATACGTTTAAGGATTTTGGCCCTAAAGTCCATTTTTTAACAGGATTTTGGTGCCAAGATCTGCATTTTTACAGATTTTGGTGCTAATAAAGTTCTCGTGTTTGTCGCCAAAAATAAGTTTATGGATTTTGGTCATATAGTCCATTTTTTTAACGGATTTTGGCGCTAATAAAGTTCTCGCTTCTAACGCCAAAAATAAGGTTTTTTACGGATTTTGTGCCAGAATCCGTTTTTTTTGATTTTTTTCGCTAAAAAACTTTTAAAATATTTTGCTGTTTAAAATTTTTGAAAAGGATTTTTTGCGCAAAAACCAAAAAAAAACGATTCTGGGGCCAAAATCTGTAAAAAAAGCATATTTTGGGTGTCAGAAGCGAGATAACATTTTGCCGCTAATACGCGCCGCTGGTAATACAAGTCTATGGGGCCGGGGCGGGGGCCGGCCCCCCCCCCCCCCCCCCCCCCCCGCTCTCCCCCACGGCGTGATTACGCCCCCAACAGCAAAGCCTGTGAACATGGCCAAAGAAATTTCTTAAACTGGATTTAGTATTTAAAATTAGCCGAAAATCCAACTGTACCCAGCACTGTGTAGACTGCAATGAAAAAGCCGTGCTGTAGCCTACAAATTTTCAAACTCGCTGATCTTCCGCAGGATTCCCATACATTCAATGTATGGGGCCAGCAAATCCGAAAACAGACCACAGTTTTTAGTGCAAATCTGTGGCAAAAAAAACGTGATTTAGCAATTTTAAAACGCTGTCAGATTTTGGACGGCATTTTAACATACCATATGCTGTGTAGACATAGCCGGCCTTTAACCCTCCAATGCGATGTAAAAAAAAATGCCACTGTATGGGGGGCTCTTATTAGTATTTATTTCTTATGAGAAATACTCATTTAGTAACAGTATGGTGTTGTTTAAAATGTACTGTTCACCATTTTTACACCAACACAATTTATGAAGATTGATGGTAAATGATCATTTTAAAAAAAAGACTTCTCTTCTGCTTTATAACACTGGGCAATTACTGTATATACTCAAGTATAAGCAGAGTTTTTCAGCACAAAAAATGTGCTGAAAAATCCTCCCCACTTTCCGAGTCACTGTCGGCGTCAGGGGCGCGATGGCCCGGGCGCCACAGGGGCTCTTCAGCTATATGCAACTTCAGGGGGCGCATATACTAATCCCCAGCAGCCGACAGGGGCCAGGCCGCCATGGGCCCGGGCACTGTACGATCTCTTATCTGTATGCGACTCCCCGGGGGCACATAAGGGGAAGATACAAATGCAGATCAAAGAGCAGCGTCCCTGCTCTGCAGCGGGTTCGGACGGCCCCGACTTTTTGGCTGTCTGGATTTTTCCCGCACGGCAGCGTGCTATGTCACCACGCTGTCTGCGCGGCCGGATGACATCACGCCGCCTGTGCCAGAAGACGGATCACCTGGGAGTCGGAGCAGCGAGCCAAGTACTTTTTTTTTTTTTTTTTTTTAAATACAACTGCCTATAACCTGCCTACGGGGGATATTTACTTCCCTTATAACCTGCTAGGGGGACATTAAACTGCCTATACAATTTTTTTGGTATCCATTTTTTTTTCTGAAATTTCCAGTACCCGCTGCATTTTTTCCACCCTAGGCTTTTACCGAGTCAATAATTTTTCCCATTTTTTTTTGTGGCAAAAACTAGGTGCCTCGGCTTATACTCAAGTATATACGGTATTATTTAAAATAAGCAGTACCCAGGTATATTTCTCTACCTGGTCTTACATTGGGAATGGAGTCCAGCCACTACATACCGTGGGTCCTATTAATTATTGCGGGCAACTGTACTGCCCCAAATTCAGTGGCGTTTGTCCATGTCCAGAGTCAGATAATGTGAGAACGTATACTAAAGCCTCGTTCACATGGCTTTTTTCCGCTTTTTTTTGCCCCGACGCGCGCGGATTTGCATTCAGTAGGCCCCAATCCGTCATTTTATTAGGGAAAAACCCACTCCCCTTCATAGAGAACATGGATTCCGTCGCCCCTCCCCGCTCGGCAATCCGCCGGGGGGGGGAGAAACTGACATGACATTATCCAGGCGCAATGGCGCCCTGGATAATGCAAGTCTATGGGGCCGGGGGGGGCCCCCCGGCCTCCCGGGCCCCGCCCCGTTTCCCTTTTTTGGGGTTTTTGAGCCGGATTGCGCTCAAAATCCGTCGGGAAAAGCCGGTAAAAAACGGCCCCAAACGACTCACTGGGGCATATTTTTTGGGGCCAGGCACAAGAACTGTAAAAAAACCCTGCCTGGGGAAAAAAAATGGAAAAACCTTTTTTTCCCCCTTTTTTTGAAAAAATCCACAGTAAAACTGTAATTTTTTGGGCACAACTGGTTAATTTTTGCCCTTTTTTTTTCAAAAACAAAACTTTTAAAGGCAATTTTGTTAAAGAAAAAGGGGGGTAGGGAAAACAAAACTCTTTACTGGTTTCACCATTTAAAAAAAATTAAAAATCTAAAAATGTAGAGATTAGATAAATAAAGTCTTGCATGTCATGGAGAAAAAGACAAAAAAGTAGTAGAACAGAGCATGAAAAAAAGCATTCGTATTCAAACCTGCAGGTACTACAATACAAGGAACAAAAAAAAAAAAAAAAAGGGGGAGAGGGAGGAGGAAATGTGCTTAGTCCAATAGGGAGGAGGTGTGGTCAATAACTAGTTGGAAAAGCTTTCTGCCGTTTAGTAAATTACTTGTAAATACAGTGGTGGCCAAAAGTATTGGCACCCCTCCCAATTCTGTGAGATAATACTCAGTTTTTTCCCTGAAAATGATTGCAACCCAACATTTTCTTTGGTTTTAAACTTCTTTTAATTTGTCTTAAATTTGGAAAAAACCACAAAAAAAATTTGGTCAAAAAAGCCAAATTGGATATAACCCCACACCATACAAAAAAAGGGGGGTGGACAAAAGTTTTGGGCCCCGTTTGAAAAATCATGGGGACCCTTCTCTAATTTTGTAATTAACAGCACCTGTAACTTACCTGTGGCCCCAAACGGGTGTGGGGCCCAATAAAAAAATCAAAATTTTGGCAGCCATTGACATGGTTTAAAATTTTTGGCCTCAACCTCTGCCCTTTTGGGGCCCCCTTGTGTGTACCACTTTTGAGCAGGAGAAAAGAAAAAAGCCCAAAGATCGGGTCTGGGGACTTGAGAATCCAAATTGTGGGGGAACAGGGAGCAATCTAAAAGGGTTTCAAGTCCCCCCTCCAAAGACCTGAATTTTCCCCCCCCCCTACCCCCCCCCCCCCCCCCCCCCAGGGGGAATTGGTAGTTAAAAAAACCCAAAAAAAAAAAAAAAAAAAAAATTTTTGGGAAATTGGGGGGTTAATTTTAAGGAGGGGTTTAAAGGGGAAATAAAAATGTGGTAAATCCCTAGATGTAAAAGAAAAAAAAAAAATTGGGAGTTTAAAAAGAAAGATTGTGCGGATGGGGGGGATAAAAAACCTCGACTAACTTTCCAAAAATTTAGCTCCCTGCAGCCGGGGGGTACAACAGTGTCAACCCTATTTATCCGTCGGGGGTCTGAATAAAAAAGGGACTGTATGGGGGATACCCGGGAAAGACCCCGTTTTTTTTGGGCAAAAGGGTTGGGTGCTACCAAGTTTTTAGGCTGGGGGGTTGCCCAATACTTTTGTCCGGCCCTTTTTGAAGTTTTGGGTAAATGATCAAGATTTGATTTTTGTTTCATTTTTTTTGGGTTTTCTTCTTTGCAAGAAAAATTTAAATAAATTTATTTTTTAATACCAAAAAAATTTGTGATTGCAATCTTTTTCAGGAAAAAAAACTGAGTTTTTATTGCAGGGGTCCCCAATTTTTTTGGGAAACCACCACTGTATGTGTGAGCTAATACATTAAAAACAAACTTATGCAATGGGCCTTTATAATCCAAAATTCGGATTTCAAAGCGTATCCAACAGGGAAGAAGCACCCCATTTTGTTTATAATAGGGCTCCTGCTGCGTCTTTCAGTTTAAGAAAATTTACATTTTTAATTCATAAAAACGGATCCGAAAGAAGGGAATTAAAAAAAGCATCAGCGATGCCTTTTTCTGAAAAGCCGATGTGTGTTTTACATTGCAAGCAATTTTTAAAACACACTGCTCAATTTCTGGAAAGCGCGTTTTTTGGGCCGGAAAGGGGCCCAAACACCATCTGAAAAACATATGCTCACAAAAAGGGCTCAAAATCCGTAACACCTAATATGGCGTTTGTTGCCCATAGCAACTAGAGTTCCGTTTTCATTTTACTAGAGCGGTTTAAAAAACAATTAACACGGTCTTTTTTTGTCTTCCCTTTAAAAATTAGAGGCCCGTTTTTTATTGTTTGGGCGCCCGATAAAAAAAGGGCCCAAAGTGCTCTATGATGCCCAAAATAAGGGGTGGGTATAAATTCTTACTATACATTGCCAATTCTAGTCTCAGTCCTCATTTTCTAACTAGGATTTTAAATTCTCTCCAGCACTATGGGCAACATCCCTTCCAAGGATAGGTTAGAGGTCTCACTGTCCCCCATTCTCTTAGGTGAAGTTCACACAACAGATTGTAACGTGGAACTCACTGTGGAGTCAACAATAAAATCCTTGTGTAGTCAAACAACTGCTATTCATTTTAATAGCCAATCTGCACTAGTTTATTTTGAACTACTCTCTGGATTTTTTACACCACAGATATCAAATCCATAGTGCAGTAAAACAAAGACATCCATTCTCCTTGGATTCCGCCCCGGCAGTGACATGTGAAAGCCCTATTGTTACGACACTAACCCACATCAGAGGCGCATACCACCTCTAAAGTAAAAGTCCTCAGAAGAAATCCGAGGTATTGCCCTGGATTTCACCAATAGTTAAAGTGAACATACCCTTAACACATATGACGGATGAGTATGTCCCGGCTTACTCCGCCAACTGCAGGGAACGGAGCTGTGACGTATAAATGAATGAGAAACAGTGCGGTGCACATCCGTTAACATGACAGATGAAAGCCCAATGAAGGCTTCCATAGCCTCCATGTTTAAGATACTATTAGGGTGCTTTCACAAGGTGTGTGTTTGATGCTTTTTCAATGCATTTTTTTGCGCAGTTGGGTACAGCAATTAATGCTTTACATTACTGCACACCAATCGCGGCAAAAATCGTGGTAAATTCGCGGTAAGTACCGCTATTTTTGTGCAGCAATGTACAGCATTAATTGCTGTACCTTACTGCACAAAAAAATGCATTGAAAATCGCATCAAAAACACACCGTGTGAAAGCACCCTTACTCCCTGCCTCAAGCAGCAAGTAATGGAACCACCATCTTTGTATACCCTTCAGAAGGATGTACGGACGATCGCACTACCTATTGGGCAAATACCCTATATACAGTTATCCTTATGTTTAAAAAGTATTTAAAAAAAGGAAAAATACTAAAGAGTTCAAGTCATCCCCCTTTTTGCCATTTTACAAATAAAAGTAATTGGTATTGCTGCGTCCATAAAATAAAAACAAAATTTATCCTGTACAATGAATACCGTAGAAGTAAAATTCCAAAACACTAAAAATAGGGTGATGGGGGGGGGGGGGGGGGGGGGGCGGGAATGCACCCTCACTCGGGTCCATAGAAAGAGGTGCAAAAATTTCGGTTTGTTTGGGGTCCGTTTTTTGTTTTTTTAAACAGTACTAAAAACAAGAATGCTACATATTTGGTATTGCAGCAACATGCAGAATACAGATAGCACATCATTTATACCAATGCTTGAAAGCCATAGAAGCAAAACCCCCTCAGACGTGGCACAAGTACATTTTTTTTTTTTTTTTTTTTTTTTTTTAATTTCCTCTCCCCTCCCCCTCCCCTCTCCCCTCCCCTCTCCACTCCCCTCCCCCCTCCCCTCCCATTTTTTTTTCTGTTTCCCAGTACATTCTATGGTATGGTCAATGGCACGATAAAAAAAGTACAACGTGACCCACAAAATAAAATGTAGATAGAAAAAATGATAGTGTTACTGCCAATGGAGACCACAGTGCTTTAATACTATACATAAAAATATGGCATACCTCTGCGGAATGTATCCAATGTAGACCAGCCTAATGTCCACAACCATCCATTCTCACAATTCTTGCATAACATCTCCAGCTCCACTCTGCTACCCACTGCCATCTTGGGAACCTGTCACTCTTAATTCTGTGCTCTTTAGCTTTGCTTGATAAAGGACATAAACGCTCTATAATCCAAAATGTTGCTGCTAAATCCTAGTGTATGCTACTATTCCTTATGCATTTGTGCACAAAAGTTGCCCCACTACAACTAACTTCAAGAGCTGTATATTGATGATCGGTGCCGTTTCTCATATGATCTGTATCTGTTTTCAAACCCATGGACAGCACCCAGTTAAAGATTCTGCAGGAAGAGTGCTATTGTTTAAAGGATTATACTAGACATAAATATTCCATAAACGCAGAGGCAATCTTATCCAAAAAAAAAAAAAAAATACACACACACACACAATCAGAGTGGACATGGATTCAGTGATTATGCCAATTGCCATATTTGGAGTTGGTAAGGAATTTTTCCTCTGGTATGGAACAATTGGCATCTGCTTCAAAGGGATTTATGCCTTCCTCTAGATCAAACAACCCAATATCAGCAGCACTCTACTAGCACTGAAAAAACAGTCAAATCAAACATAGGATTTATTGGAAAAGCATTTCAGCTACTTTAGATGCATGAAAACTTGAGGTTCTTAATGTACATTTTTTGATCAAAACTGTATAATCCCACCTGCCAACGTCAAGGCGACCTTTAAAAAACAGATTGGGAACCTACACTATGTTACTTCTCTTGGTGCCTGTTCAGACCTCCTCATTTCATGGAGCGTAGATTCCAGCTACAAGCTACTCTGCAATGATTTAAAAACCTGTGCAGATTGGTGGAGTGCAAAAAACCAAAGTGGGGGCAGCCACTCCCGTTAAAAAAACAAAAAAAAAAAACAATGTCTGGTCTGCATGTCAAAGGAGAAGTGCTTTTCCAATAATTCCTATGTTCCCTCTGACTTTTTTTAGTGCTGCTGATATTGGATTGAGTTGTATTTTACTGCCACACCAGCATGCACCTATGCTCATTTTTTCTATAAAATCGTTTTTGGATGTGACCAAACATTGGTTTTTTTTTTCTAAATCAATACTGTAGGGTTATAGGTTGGACTCTATGGGCTAGATGCATGAAAGCTGCTGTGAAAGTTTTCTGGCGTCTGTAAAGACAAAAATAATGGAGTGCGGCATAGAATCAAAAAAGAAGGAGTTTGTCCGATGCTTGTCTGCACAAAGATTCAGATGTTGTGTATGCCAATTCGTACAATAGGCCACATTCATGTAGCTCTCATGCGAAGGGTATGTTCACACGATGTACTGCGGCGCGTACAGTACATTGTGTGTTACGGGAGCTCGCTCTAATATGCGCATACTCCCGCAGTGCGGGGGGAGTGGGTGGGGATTAACAAAAAAAAAAAAAAAAAAAAAAAAAAAAAAAAACCGGCAGCCTGCCCGCTCCATTGACAATCGTTACTTGCGGAGCATATTCGCCGTGAATAATTGACATGTCACTTCTCCCCCCGTGCGTCGTATTGTACGAGCAGGGAGAGGCGGCGTAATCCATAGTTCTCTATGAGAACCATGGATTACCGTAATTTCAGCGCGTATCTCACCCGTATTAGAGCGCAAATACACGGTGAAATGCGCGCCGAAATTACGCCGTGTGAACATGCGACAAGCCGGGTGCCTGGGACAGAGGGCCTTTAAGGTTGTCACGGGTGATGGTATGGCACGAGGGTATATGGTGGCCCTTGTTCCCAGGCCCTGCCTGACCGCAAGAATGTTCCCTGCTACCCAATCCCACACAACACCCACAGCTGAGACAGTCCCTGCAAACGTAGGCTTGAGGGTAACAGTTGCTTTACTAGAAGCTGGAACGGTTGGGATAATACAGACTAATGCTGGTACAGTCTCTCGTGGGTAGGCCACGGTAAAATACAGCTTTGTTAAGGAGCAATTAGGAGTAATCAGTCCTGGAGCTGTATGAGCACTTTAGTACTTGTAGGCTCTCTGGAGCCTTGTGCTGCACTCGCTGCTTCTGGAACTTTCCAGCTCAGACCGTTATTCTGAGGCTGCAAAGAGCTCCCCTGATTGGCTGACATGGCTGAGCCACTTATCCAATCAGGTTACTAGCTGATTTAACTCCTTGTTGCTCTAACAGTAGGCAAAGTAAATACAAGATAAATACAGTTTTAGACTAGAATACTGTAGGAGAAACACACAAGAACAATTACAATAGAACGAAATAAAGAAATGTCTGGTATTTAAATATATGAGCTCACATTGGGGAACTAGGCATAGAGGAGTAGACTAGTGAGCGATTTGTAGTGGCTGTAACTACTCATGAAACAGCTAGACAGAACAAGGTTCCGTTTCAGGCCACTACATACTCCCCCTCTGAAAGTGAGCCGTCCTCGGCGACTATGTGAATGGAGGACTACTGTGGAGAAAATATAACATAACCATTGGCAAAGCAGGAATATGGTAACAAATTATATTACAATAAATAACATGTAAACTTAGGCTTTGAACTGAAAAATGTGCCAATATAGTGATAGAGTCTCTGTCGGCAATACACTCATCGTCCATGAAAGGCTTTGTAAAGGCACTTTAATGTCAGCAAACAGTCCATAAGTCCATAGGCTGTATATAAACATAGTCCAAACAAAAAAGAAGGTGCTTGGTATAAGACCAGGTGCTGAGGCTTAAACGTTACTGAACTGAGTTAACCATATATATAAGGCAAAGTATATATACAAGAAATGACATACAGTCTTTATTCTTGGTAGCGGGCAGGTAGAGTTCCTTTTGTAGAGCGCTCTGACCGTCTAAGCGATGGGATCTCCTCTTCAGATGCTGGAGCATGAGGTTGAGCCTCGACTGGCGCTCGAACATAGAAGCAGCAGGTGAAACTGGAACAGGGACTGTCATTGGAGCAGACAGTGGGGTTGAAACTGATACAGGCATGGGTACCCTCTGGTAGCATCCAGGGATGATAAACCTAGTAACTCGCAGAGTGTCTTCCATAGAATGCTCTTTAGGTGGAACTTGGACCACTGGAGAAGGCGTACAAACTCCGACAGGCGGCTGTGAAGAAAAGGACATGACGAGAAGGTCTTCTTTGGTACACAACTTCATTCTATTTCGATGCACTATCTGAGGAGCCATTCCAGGTTTCTTGACTTTGTAGACATCTGATTCAGGAAAAGGTATAGCCGTGATAGTGTATGGCTCAGGTTCCCACAAAAAATCCAGTTTATCTGAGCGCTGGTACTTTTTAAGCCATATTCTATCTCCCACCTTTAGTGGTGTGGCAGTAGCTCGCTGCTTGTAGGATTTTTCTTGTCTCCTATGTGCTTCTTCCATCCGTCTATCAACAATCTCTTTCGCTTGTTGGATTCGCCTTTGGTGCTCAGAGACCCAGTCGGCGTTAGGCAAGGGATTAATGGAGTCAGGAATTTGGATTCCAAGAGCTCTATCTTAAGGGAGTGGTCCTTGATGACCAAACATCAAGTAATAAAGGTGAGTAGCCGGTGGAGCAATGAGTCGTGTTATTGTAGATCTCGACTAACTCATCCAGTAACTGTGGCCATTCTGCCTTTTTAGACACTGAAGCTGTGCGCAGCATGTTGATTAACACTTGATTGATCTTCTCACAGAGACCATTCCTTTGTGGATGATAGGCTGTTGTGCGGAGCTTCTTACACTTGTGGAAATTACAAAGCTCCTGGAAGAGTTGGGACTCAAAAGCAGGTCCACGATCAGTCAATACTGCTTCTGGGCATCCATAATGCTTGACATATTCTCTGTAGAAGGTGATGGCTGTTGTTCGAGCTGTTAAATCCTTTACTGGAACCACGACGACCCACTTTGAGTAGTGGTCTACCATCGTTGGAGCATAAGTGTAACCGGATCGGGTAGGAGCCAATTTCACAGGGTCTAAGGCGACTAACTCATTTGGTCTGTGAGAGGTGATGGGATGTAAGGGTGCTCTGGCGTCTTTTCTTCCAGCTTTAGACAGATTACAAGCTGGGCATTCGCTTCACCAATTCTCGATGTCTATTCTCATTCCTATCCAGTAGAATCTCTGGATAGTAGACTCGGTCTTGTGGACACCGAAAAGGCCAGACTGGTCGTGATAGGCATGGAGCACGATTTTAGCATCACGCCTGGGGATGAGAATTTGATGGAGTCTGTCTCTCGAGACAGGATCTAGAGAGCTTCGAAGAATCAGGCCTTTGTTGATGAAAAGCCTTTTTCTTTGCCTCCATAGGCGTCTAAGTTCAATGTCAGGGTATGGTTTTCTGAGTCTCACAGGGATCCTCCCGGGTTTAGAGGGTAGTCAAAGATTTCTCCAAGGACTCGTGACTCATCTTGGTTTAGTCTGCCATCTAGATGGTTTTTGGGAAAAGGGATCAAACTTTTTTTGAGGAACTCTGTCAGCTTGAGTCGCAGCAAGAGCATTCTGCGTAGCAAACCTCTGATAGAAGGGAGGCATCTCAACATCTTCCCAATCGTCTTCAGGTGGTTCTTCAACTTTGGGCAGACAAGACAGTAGATCAGCGTTCACATTGGTTTTACCACTACGATACTTTATCTCAAAATTGAAGTTTGCCAATCTTGACGCCCAACGTTGTTCGAGGACACCGAGCCATGCGGTGTAGAGGTGAGCCAGAGGGTTGTTATCCGTGAACACGGTGAACGGTGTAGTTGCAAGATAGTCAGTCCTTAAACCTCTCAGTGACGGACCACACTAGAGCTAGTAGTTCTAGTTTGAACGAGCTATAGTTGTTGTCGTTCTTCTTGCTCCTCTTAAGCTTGGGTGGCGTAAGCAATAACTCTCTCTTGATTGTCCTGAACCTGTGACAATACAGCTCCTAGGCCTTGATAGCTGGCGTCTGTGTAGAGACGGAATGGATGATCATAGTTAGGATAGGCCAGAATCGGAGGTGATTGTCAACAAGGCTTTCAAAGGTTGGAACGCTACTTCTTGACGTTCAGACCAGTTGACAGGAAGTCTTCGGTTGTAAATCTCTCGGCGGCAACCATGTAGTAGCTCATGGAGTGGTTCAGATACCTGCGCAAAGTGCGGTATGAAGCGGCGATAATAGCCGGCAAAACAGAGAAAACTTCTGACTTCTTTTACCGTTCTTGGAGTGTCCCAATCTTTTACTGCAGAGATTTTCTCTGGGTCAGGCTGGATTCTGTCAGCATGCGATGTGGCCTAAGTTTTGACTCGTGGCTTGAGCAGATGGCACTTGGAGGGTTTTTATCTTGAGGCCATGTCAATAAGAACCTGGAACACTCCTGTAAGATGGTGTAGGTGGTCTTCATAGATGCGTGAATACACGATGACGTCATCAAGATAGAGCAAGACACTTTGGAAGTTGACGTGACCAAGACACCTTTCCATTAATCGCTGGACAGTAGCAGGGGCATTACATAACCCGAATGGCATACTCATGAACTCGTAGAGTCCCATCGGGGTGGTAAATGCGGTCTTCTCTCTGTCCTCAGGAGCCATAGATACTTGCCAATAACCGCTAGTGAGGTCGAGAGTGGAGAAATAGGCAGCCGAGCCCAAAGCAGAGATGGATTCTTCGATACAGGGAAGAGGGTATGCATCTTTGTGAGTGATGTTATTTAGTTTTCTGTAGTTGACACAGAAGCAAATATTACCGTCCTTCTTCCTTACCAGGACAATAGGTGCTGCCCAAGGACGTTGACTTTCCTGGATGACCTTGGTGTCCTTCATCTCTTTGATCAACTTCTTAACTTGCTGGTAGTTGGCAGGGAATAGGTCGATGTTTTTTCTTTGATTTGGAGGATGATCACCAGTATTTATTTTGTGTTGGATCAGGTTGGTCTTGCTGAAGTCAAGTGGATGCTTACTGAAAGCTTCACGGTGTCGCTTAGCAACCTTGGTTACACCATTGATGTATTCCGTAGGAGTATTAGCATCACCAATACTAAGTTCGTCCCACCAATGGGTATGAGCTTTGCTAGAGTCGTTGGAAGAAGCTTGGATGGACTTCTGATAGGCAATTGTCTCTTCCGTCTCAAGGTCTTCTGGGTCGAGCTGATACAGCATAGCAACTGTAGTGAACTTGGAGGTCTATTGGTGAATCACTGAGGTTGATAAGCCGAACGGGAATTCGGCCATTTGAGACGGTCAACACTTCTGGCTGCTTTCACAAGAGGTTGACCATTGATTTAGACAGAATCAAGGAGGGCTTCGTAGTCAGCATGGTCAATGCCTGGGCGAACTTTACACCAGATGAGGGTCTCACTGTTAGCTGAGAGGTTAATCGGGCGAACATCTTTAGTGCGGACACGACAAATTTCTCCTCTATTCTTGGAAAACTTCTGCTGTACGGAGAGCGCGTTAATGGTTTGCTGGACAGCTTGCCTCTAGTGGGAGGAAGCAGATGACAAAGAGGCATGCAAAGCATTTAACAGTTCAGAGAAAACATGGCGTATGACATTCATGCCTAACACTGCAACTGCATTATCTCCCTGAGCCTCAGTAACAATAACACCTTGTCGTGGCAATTTACTAGCACCAATATGGATGGTAGGCTCCCAGTAGCCTCAGTGGGGAGGGGGCCGACCATTACCAGCAGTTAAACGTAATTTGGCCTGACCATGTGGACTCAACACACTAATGTCCCAATGTTCCTCAAATATGTGCCTTGGAATAGTGGTCACGTGGGAACCAGTATCAACTAGGGCTTCAAGAGGAACACCGTTGACCCATATAGTTACATACGGGAATTTCGAGAGAAACCATGAAATCCACTGCGGTTGTCCTTCTGGGCCCTTGGAGTTATCTCCCGAGGGGGGGTGGCACTGGGCCTCGGGGGTATCCCGTTTAACTGAAAGCACTGAGACTTGCGATGTCCCAGACGATGGCAATAGGTGCAGTAGGGACACATGATCGAGACCATTCAGGCAGATTCCTATCCGGGTTTGGACAGCGAGAACGGGGCTCCGGAGACAATGTCCTACTTACACATGACTCACGGGACGAGGTAGAAGATTGTCCCCTTAACTCCTTTAGAGCTTGACAAAGAGTCCATTACTTGAGCAAGTGTGTCTGGAGTGACAGTGGTACTAACGGTTGTAGAAGTCTGTGCAGCTTGAGTAGCTTGCATTGGCGAAACAGTAGGTAGTGATGAAGTAACAGGAATACTACCAGCCAGGACTGTATATCTGGTACAGTGAGAGTCAGTTCATAAAACTCATAGGGATAGAGATTTGAAGTCGAGAAATGACATGGCGGGATTCTGGGCTGCTAGCAGGCGTAACTGGCTCGGTATTAGTCTAGAATCCACTCCTTCAATGAATCGGTCAGTGATTATGCTGTCAGCAGCTGAGGGATCTATGGTGTCAACTTGTTGCAGAGCTCTGTATGCGGACTGTAGTGCAAGTGCATAGTCTCTCAAAGTCTCGCCTGGTCTCTGACGTCTGTCATAGAATTTTAAACGAACCTCTGTAGGCGACTGTACTTCAAATTCTTTACGCAGGCGGGTGAGGATCTGTTGCATGCTGGCTTTTTCAGTGTCCGGCCAAGAGCATACTTCTGCAGCTGGACCTTCGAGTTGTCCTAGAAGCAACTGAACCTGCCGATTAGGAGAAAGCGAGACAAGTTCAAGAGTGCGGAGCAGTTTCTCTTTAAACCCCGCAAGGTGTGAGGTTCTCCGTTATAACTTGGGAGACTAGAGGTCCCAATAAAAAATGGCATGCCAGTGGCGACTATAGGTGCAGGAACATTAGCGGATGAAGTGGAAGGGCTGCTAGAGCCAATAAAGTCATTATTACTTGCAGTAGACATCGTAACAAAAATAGGTACACTGTCCCTTTAAGAAAAAATCGTGCGCCTGTCACCAAGAAAAATAAAATTTAGGATGATGCAGCAACACAGTCTGATTATCACTCCCCTCTTTTAGAATTACCACTGTGACAACAGATAGGAGAATTGCACTTAGCCGTGGGTGAATGCAGGCAGGAGCTGGATGGATAACTGGAGATGCAGGCTTGGATGGTGACCGGAGATGCAGGCTTGCTGGCAGGAGGCTGTAAGAGGACCGGCAGGAGAGTGGAGCAGGCGGCTGGATCAACAGTTGAAGCGCTGGGGCCACATCGATTTCCAAGATGGCGGCGTCCCTCCTCGTGCCACAGCAATAATTTTCTTTACTGCTGCAGAGGTGCAGAGTTGAAGACTTTTGGGGGCGGAGCCAGAGTGCAGTGTGTGCACAGGAAGACAGTCAGTGGGCATAACAACAGCTGGACAGATCAACAGTAGTGAATACACACTAAGCATGGCTTCAGAGCTCCCCCTCTTTGAGTAAAGCAGGCCTTTGTCTTTATGGGGTTTCCAGGCAATGCTGGGACTTGTAGTTCCACAGTAATAGAAAGGACACAGAGGTGCTTTAAATCCAGTTCGTGACGCCACTTGCGACAAGCCAGGTGACTGGGACAGAGGGCCTTTAAGGTTGTCACGGGTGATGGTATGGCACGAGGGTATATGGTGGCCCTTGTTCCCAGGCCCTGCCTGACCGCAAGAATGTTCCCTGCTACCCAACCCCACACAACGCCCACAGCTGAGACAGTCCCTGCAAACGTAGGCTTGAGGGTAACAGTTGCTTTACTAGAAGCTGGAACGGTTGGGATAATACAGACTAATGCTGGTACAGTCTCGTGGGTAGGCCACGGTAAAATACAGCTTTGTTAAGGAGCAATTAGGAGTAATCAGTCCTGGAGCTGTATGAGCACTTTAGTACTTGTAGGAGAGATGCAGGTATGCTCTGGAAGTAGTAGTTTTAGGATCTTGAGATGTTGGGAGTAGTAGTAGGGTGGTAAAGAATTGTTACAGACCTGATCCAGAGGGGTGAGGCCTTCAGCTGAACGAGGCACGGGTGAGAAGATACTGAGCTTGAGACTTGGGAACTTGAGTGTCAGTGGAAGACGCATGGACCACTGACATGGAAGCCAGGACGAAATTAGTTGGAGTTGGGGGGACCCTCAAACACACTTCCGACTGGACAGTAGGCTCCTAAATAATATATATTGGTAGTCCTACTGGAAACTGAAGTAGACCCGTGGAAATCCTTTTTGCTTTCTGGATACAGGTTGAATTTAGAAGCTGAAAAGATACTAGGCCGCAGCCTGGCTGTGGCTCTCTGTGGAGCCTTGTGCTGCACTCGCTGCTTCTGGAACGTTCCAGCTCAGACTGTTATTCTGAGGCTGCAAAGAGAGCTCCCCTGATTGGCTGAGCCACTTATCCAATCAGGTTACTAGCTGATTTAACTCCTTGTTGCTCTAAGGCCTCGTTCACACGGCTTTTTTTGCCACGATTGGCGCCGTACTGCGCGCCGGAGTTGGGCGGCAGTAAGGCGCCAATCCCCGGCAGCAATTACGGTAATCCACTGCTCTCATAGAGAAAGTGGATTCCGTCGTCCTCCCGCTCCGGCGAATACGCCACGGGGGGAGAAAGTGACTTTCACATTATTTCGGCGGGACGCGCAGTAAACAATGCATTGTCTGTGGGGCCGGGAGCGGCGCCCCGCCGCGCTGGCCCCGCCCCATCCCGCCCCTTATTCATGGCGGATTTGTGAGCTCAATACGGCTCACAAATCCGTCGGGAATAAGCCGTGTGAACACGGCCTAACAGTAGGCAAAGTAAATGCAAGATAAATACAGTTTTGGACTAGAATACTGTAGGAGAAACACAAGAACAATTACAATAGAACGAAAAAAAGAAATGTCTGGTATTTAAATATGAGAGCTCACAGTGGGAAACTAGGCATAGAGGGGTGGACTAGTGAGCGATTTGTAGTGACTGTAACTACTCATGAAACAGATAGACGGAACAAGGTTCTGTTTCAGGCCACTACAAACATACCCTAAAAAGTGTCGCAGTTCATGCAACATTATTCATGCCATTTTCAAAGTGAGGACACTTAAACAAAATTAGTCACTGTGTAGGACAGTTGGCCCATGGGCAGTTTGTCTTCTGACGTGGCACATTTATAAATTGCAGCGAGACTTTCAAACATAAGCATGTAATCAAATTTGCTGCAATACTGTTCAAGACACGTTCCACTTCAAAACCTTTGATGCATTTACGCCTAGGTGGCTGCCTTCAGTCATCTCCCCATACAGAGCTACTTAATTTTACTTCTAGTTTTTGGCATCTTTTCGCAAAGGGTAGGTCTACCCAGCAAGGGCTTTTAGTTGGTTTTTCAGTCAGATTTTGAACGGGTCTGAAAACCAAACTGTAATCCATTCACATAGACCTCAATACAAAATCCACCAGTAGACTACACTGTTTTTCAGTCGTTCAGCTTTCAAAACCACTGGCATTACAAAAAACTTGGAGCATACACATTCTTCTGTCAGATTTCCATCTGTAAATTATTGAAGTCAATGGGATCAACCAGAACATCAGTAAGCCGAGTGGACTTTGGCATGGATCTGACCAGAGAAAATTCAATAGAGCTCTATAATGCACTATAGTGGGGGGGGGGGGGGTCTATCAAAGGTCCTTCTGTACATTATTTTTTACTTGAAGGTCCTTCAAAAACTGCCTGGAAGATGGCATAACAGCATGCCCCCAAAAATGTATCACTGTATGGACATAGACATCAGCAAACTTATCTCTGAGGCAAGTGTCGGTGTGAACATTAATACCCCCCCCACCAAAAAAAAAAAAGTTTCACATGAGGTTTAGATGTACATTCGCGTGAAAGTAAAGATCAGGCCTGTGTGCAGATTATGAAGTAAATTTATTCAATCTACTTGTGGGTTTATTTTTTTTATCTGAAGCACACTTTACTACAATTAATTTAGAAAAAAAAAAGTGCGTGTTTCAATCATCATCAGCTATTTTGTCCATTAAAGGGGTTGTCTCACTACATTGATTCATCTGACCGCAGTCCTGTTTTCAAGATTTCACTTAGAATTCAGGGGCGTGTTTACTGGCTTCCACTAGGCTGCAGTAGAAGCCAGGCCTGTAGCTATAGCAACCAGTGCTGGCAGCCTATTAGGATAGATCAAAGAGGTCTATAGCTATAGCGACCTGAGGAACTGATGCAGCCCATACAAAAGGAATAGGAAGGACACATATTGAAATGTGACTTGATTTTGCAAGATCTTTAACATAAAAAGCAATCCTTAGAGTGAGACAACCCATTTAATGATTTTTTTTTCTTTTTTTTGTCATTTCAGGCACATGCCCTCCCAGAGCTCTAGGAAAACAACCAATCTTGGATTCAAGTCTGAGAGATTTTACTTTCTAGTTGCCTACAATATTGTCTTGTAGGTTGTCCGGCTGATTGAAAAGTAACTTCTATTTTTCCAGCAGCCATCACTTTTTGAACTGACAGTGTCACGCTGCAACAGGGGATGCAAGGCGGCCACTCGAAAGCTAGAAGTCACTTTTCAATCAGCTATCAAATTTAACAGACTTTCATTTTGTTAAAGATGTAATGAAACATTGGAAGAATGTGCATGACTGCTTGTCAAAGTGGGGCCTCTCAATCCTAGCGTCAAAAAGTCACACACCATGATAGGCTGTGGGTTAAAGGAAACTTTTTCCTATTGTTACTTTTAATAAGCTAGTTTTTGTTAATTTATCTATTTCTATCTACTGATACCTGTCCTATATTAACATTTATACATTTCTTTCATATACTAACCTCTACACATTTCTTACCATTAAATATTTAGTTATAGCAGTTCAAAAAATCCATTAAAACATTGATATTTATACAAAACACGCATATTATATATATATTTTTTATGCGATGAAGTAGTCCTGTGGTATATTGTCCTATATCAAAGCATTGAAAACCATATAAAATTGAAGATTGGGGCCATATAGAAGGCAGATGGTAGACATTCAGTGCAGACAGACACACAAGTTGTCAAACATCAGTGCTGGAGAGTGTGAACACCATGGAGCCAGGCAAATTTCTAGCAAATGGCACCTTCTGCTCAAAAAAAAAAAAAAAAAGGGAATACTTAAACAACACAATGTAACACCAAGTCAAATCACACTTCTGTGAAATCAACACTAATTGTGAATCAATTTCTCCTGCTGTTGTACAAATAGAACAGACAGGTAGAGATGATGGACAATTAGCAAGACAACCCCTATAGAAGAGTTGCTCTGCAGGTGGTGACCACAGACCATTTCTCTGTCCCTTTTTAGCTGTTGTTTTGGTCCCTTTTGCATCATCATTGCTCATCACTCACCACTAGATGTAGCATGAGGCAGTGTGTACAACCCACAGAAGTTGCTCAGGTAGTGCTGCTTATCCAGAATGGTACATCAATGTAAGATGTGGCAAGAAGGTTAGCTGTGTCAGTCAGCACAGTCATGTCTCCTCACAGGCTAATTGACAGCTTTCTGCTTATGTTCACTCTATATCGCAAAGCTAACAAACACCAATTTTAGGAAAGTGGTCTAAGTATTTTTAATGAAAAAAAATTACACACCTTTAAATTTTACTTTGGGTGCCTATTTGTATACTTTTCTGAACGTATTTGTACATAATATTCACTTATGTATATATCTCCTGCTGATTTTGTAAGTTTGTCCACTGTCAAATACATGAACAGTTTGTAATTTTAAGGGTAGTTTAATTTTAACATTGAGAGATAGAATATCAAAAATAAAATCCAGAAAAAAAACAATCACAAATTATATAAATGTATTTTCATTTTGCTGAGAGAAATAAGTATTTGATCCCCTACCAATCATTAAAGGAGTTGTCTCATTACAAGCTTTCAGCCTACTTCAATGTGTCTGGCAACAAAGGATTTTTTAATTCAGGGGCGTGCTTCTTGTGTCTCTTTACCTCCTTCTTCCCCCCTCCCCTCAGCACACAGAAAGCTCTCCTCCATAACTTCTATACAGCAGGGGGAAGGTGAGGGGGTATGCTGCCAGAGTTAACCCTGTGTGTGCCTGCCTAGGTCTGCTGCAGGCTGCTCACTGCTAGATCAGCTGCACAGAGTCAGGAGACAGCAGGGAGAGGGCTGATGTATGAGTGTGGAGAGGTCTGTGAAGCTGTGTATGCTAATAGCAGAGCAGGGGGGGGATGTAAGTGTTTTATACCCCCTGCTTAGCATACCAATCTCCATCTCAAGCAACAACAAACAAACCCTGTCAGACCTGACACAGGGCAGCTGTGAAGTGAGTTACTATAATCACAATGTGTCACTAATACAGTAGAGCATGAACCGTTCACATGCCCCCCTGATCTGTTCTATTAGTATGGTCAAAGCTCCACAGACACATCATGATTATAGTAACACACTTCACTGCTATCACATCGTACTGACCACAGATCAGCCTCACCTCTGCTCTACTCAATCTGTGTAGAGAGCAGGAGGGAGCAGGCACACACAGGCACACACACAGAAGCCACAGCCCTCCCCTCCCTACAGAAGCATACTGTGCAGGAGGGGCTCTGTGCTCCTGTATTCAGAGGCTGATGAGTCATTAGCACTGACAGCCAGTGAGATAAAGATCAACAGGTCAGCTGTTATAGGGATTTCAGGAGCTAATGCACTCCTACTACCAGGGACAACTCAAAATCAGTAGGACATTTGTAATGAACATATATTGCAAAGCTTCTTGTTTTTTAAAGATCTTTTAATTAAAACCCAATCATTGTAGCGAGACAACCCATTGAAGAGTTCTGGCTCCTAATCAACTCATTACCTGCATTAAAGACAGCTGTCTTAGTCACCTTTAGAAAGAGACTCCTGTCCACAGACTCAGACCTCTACCACACGGGCAAGACCAAAGAGTTTTCTAAGGATGTCAGGGACAAGATCATAGACCTGCACAAAGCTGGAATGGGCTAAAAAAAACAAACAGAAGATGCTGGGTGAAAGGAAGACAAATGTTGGTACAATGGTAGGAAAATGGAATATAAAAAGACTGTCAATCAACATCGATCTGGGGCACCATGTAAAGTCTCATCTCGTGGTGAGCAGCCTGAAACTACACCGAGGTGGGGTGGGGGAGAATGTTAAGGATCTCAAGGCAGCTGGGACCACAGTCACCAAGAAAATCATTGGCAACACATTACGGCGTAATGGTTTAAAATCCTGCAGTGCCCGCAAGGTCCCCCTGGTCAACAAGGCACATGTGCAGGCCCGTCTGAAGTTTGCCAATAAACACCTGGATGATTCTGTAAATGATTGGGAGAAGATGCTGTGGTCAGATGAGACAAAAATTGAGCTCTTTGGCATTAACTCAACTTGCCGTGTTTGGAGTAAGAGAAATGCTGCCTATGACCTAAAGAACACCGTCCCCACTGTCAAGCATGGAGGTGAAAACATTATGTTTTGGAGGCGTTTCTCTGCTAAGGGCACAGGACTACTTCACCGCATCAATGGGAGAATGGATGAAGCCATGTACCGTAAAAATCCTGATTGACAACCTCCTTCTCTCTGCCAGGACATTAAAAGTGGGTGGTGGCTGGGTCTTTCAGCAAGACAATGACCCAAAACATAGAGCAAAGGCAATAAAGGAGCAGCTCAAACAGAAGCACATTAAGGTCATGAAGCGGCCTAGCCAGTCTCCAGACCTTAACTCCATATAAAACGAATGGAGTTGCCAAGCAACAGCCTCAAAATCTTAATGATTTAGGCTGTTCACACGGCTAATTGCAAGACGTACAGTACACCCCACAATTCTGCCAGGTGTAAGTGCCGTGAATAAATGACATGTCAATTATCTCCCCGTGCCTACAATACGATCATATTGTATACACGGGGAGAGGAAGCGTAATGCATCGTTCTCTATGAGAACTGTGGATTACCGTAATGACTGGGGTGCATTTTGCATATATATATATATATATATATATATATATATATATATATATATATATCTCATTATGTGTTATGGGTCAAAGCACACACCAGATTAGATTTGTAATGTGGTTTGTTGTTTTGTAATCCCCTCCATTGTATAATTACACATATGAAGCATGCATTTACTCACTAAGAATTGAAATGTACATCAAATTGTAAAGTGCTATATAAAGATTTAATATATTAAAAATGCAGCAAAAAATAGTATTCAGTGGTGATGCCCACTCTCAGAGAATGATTGAGCACCATTAATGCACATGTTGGTACATAAAAAGCGCATTTTACACATAAAAAAAAAAAGCATCAAGAGAAAAAACCAACAACACACACGTCCCTGTCTTCTAGACAACGAAGCCCCTGGTCTATAACTTAGACAGAAAAGCCAGAGCAATATGCATTCACGCAATGTAATCTCATACTGCCATTAAATGTTTCCGTCGTCGTTGATCAACCCCCTATTACATCAGGTCATACTGGTATTAATAATTCAGAGTGTTTTGTGCTGTGTCATTTCTAAGGGTTTTACATCTGAACACCAATAATTGTGTCAGATTACAGCAAAACCATTGGGCTACACAGAATATTACTGACAAGATGCAGGAGGTACATAGAAATTCCAGGTTGAGTATCACATAAATGTTACAGAAGGGAGAAACAAATTAAAGTTATTATTGCTCCCATTCTTTTAATAAAAAGAACACTTCTAAGATGGGTTGTCCCTTCTGTAAAATGGTCAACTTAAAATTATCCTGTTTTAACACAAAAAAATAAAAAATAAACAGGACAAATACCGGTCGGTTTGCCGCCGGTACTTGTCCTGTTTTGCGGCCGTCCCCACGGCCGCGGGAGGTGGGAGGGGGCGGCTTTTCTCCACGATGAGCAGAGAAAAGCCCTCCCCCTTCACATTGAGATGCACAGATTCCATCCGAAAACTGGACGGAATATTGTGCTATCACAATGTTTTGCGGCCGGACTGTGGGCGGAGAAACCGCCCGACGGAAAACCAGTGCAGTGGGGACTGCTGCACGGGTTTTCCATAGAGCACCATTGTGCTCATTTTCGGCCGTTTTTTCAGGCGGTCTGAAAAAACGGCCGAAAACACGTGCCGGGGGGACATGCCCTTATTCCAATTTGTAAAAGGAATGTGGGAAGCCAGAAAAAAAAAAAAAAAAAACATACACAGGTATCCCTTAGTGTACTTGAACACTTGGGGGCACGATAGTTTGTACACCTTTCTGCATTGTATAAAAAATGCAGAAGGGTGAACAAATATGTTGGTGTTACCAGAGGAGCTGTGGGGGGTGGTTATCAGTGAGAAACTGTGCATGGCACCATTTCTAATTCATTTAGACACCAGGGAACAAAGCTGACTCCATTCCCATGCTGCCACCATATCCTGCTACATACCCCGTTTCCCAGAAAATAAGACAGTGTCTTTTAGTAATTGATAGCCCTTTAAAGGGGTTTTGCCAGGATGTGCCCTTATCTGCTAAGAAGCAAATGTAAACAAGCCAGGGGGGAAGGGGGGGGGGGGGGGAGAGAAAGGGGAAGGGGAAAAGGGGAGAGAGGAAAAAGAAAAAGAGAGGAGGAGGGAGGGGGGAGAGGAGAGAGGGGGGGGGGGGGAGAGGGGAGAGGAGAGGGGAGGGGGGGGGGGGAGGAGGGGGAGGGGGGAAAAAAAGAGGGGGGGGAGAGGAAGGGGGGGGAGAGAGAGAGAGAGAGAGAGAGAGGAGAGGACACACAGATGATAAGGGACGTGTGAAAATGCCCTCAAAAAAAATCAAACTACAACTTGTGGATTTGTATAAAAAGAAACTTTTATCTCTCAATAGCAGGGGGGTTGAAAGACCTTCAGAGAGACCCTGTAAATCAGGATAAAGGACGTGTGATGCTACTCAATAATCAAACTACAACTTGTGGATTCTGTATACAAAAAACAACATATTTCTACCCGGTGCCTTGAAAGCTTCTGCAGCTCAGTCTCAAGATAAGAAGCTTTCTCTGCGCAAGCCCGGCCAGAAGCTCTTGTCAGGTCATATCTAATAGAAGCTTTGAAGTAACTAAGGGCAGGTAAGGCAGCCTGTAGCTCTCTCAGGCTGCAATTTTTGTAATCACATATATTTAGAAAAGTGATTAAATACCTATTTTGGAGGATCCCACGTCAACATTACATCGTGGCAAAACCCCTTTAACATTATGACACAAGTTTACATCAAGTCTTATTAAGTGCTTAAATGGGTCTTCTCATTACAAAGATTAGTCATCAACATTAAGGGTCAGGTAATTAAAGACTTTTTCTAAATACATTAGTCAATAGATTTTACTTTCAGCCAGGAGATAAAATCTCTTATGTGCTCCCGAGTGCACACAGGTTTCTGGGGTGACCTGACCATAACTTATCTGATTAGAGGAAGGAGCAGAGAGCGACATCACCCCGGAAAAAGGAGCTCACTCTCAGTCCAGAGCAAACTAATTATCTTTAACAAGATTGTTTATTGAAGATTAGCTCTGCTGCACTTGCAGTGTAAGGGTATGTTAACACGGCTTATTTTGGGACGCATTTCACGCCTTACAGCACTGTAATACGAGCGAAATGCGCCCCAATCATTACAGTAATCCACAGTTCTCATAGAGGCCTATGGATTACGCCTCCTCTCACCGCTCGTACAATACCATCAATGCATATCTATGGGGCTGGCGTGGAGTACGCGCCGATCGGCGTGACTCCGAGAACACCCGGCGTAATTGTGGGGTGTACAATACGCCCCGCAATTAAGCCGTGTGAACTTACCCTAACGGCTCAGCTAGTTTCATAGGAGCTAAATATGCTAATCACAGCTACAGAACTACCCACAGTCTGAGGAGACAGTAAAACTGCATGTAGTTTTTCATATGCATTTATAGAAATAAACATTTCTGCACACTTTCTAGTGAAATATTTTTATATATATCCCATATGTATTTTAAGTGAGCTTTATAATTCTTGGTCTCTGGGATCATACCACATTGTTAAAATCATGGGTTGGTTATGTTTTTTTTAATATTCAGGATTAATATTTTATACATATACAAGACTGTAGATCCAGTCTGAAGTCAGGAGTGAAATATTCTCTTAGGGCAGAATGTTTCATACCTTATAGGCTCCAAACTCTGCATCAGAAAAGGAAAACAGCTTAAAACTTTCCATTACTTCATCAACATCCGGCCTCTAGTTGAAATTGATGGAATAGTACTCTGTAACTATATAGATCTATCGATAAATAATGTTTATGGTAGTCTTTGGTTTAGCAACATTGAATACTTTTTGCATTTTGGGAGATTGACATTGGATGGATAATTTAGTTAGATTAGGTCTAAAATTGCAACTTAAATAAACAGTCAGAATACATTGTATTAGTAATCAGTTCAAAAAGTTAGGCAATTCCAGTAGGTTCAGTTTTTCTTTCTAGTGCTCATCTGCTTTTACTTAAAGGGGTTGTCTCACTATATTGATTCATCTTACCTCAGTCCTGTTTTCTTGGTTTCACTTTGAATTCAGGGGCGTGTTTACTGGCTTCTACTAGGTTTCTGTAGAAGTCAGGTCTGTAGCTATAGCAACCAATGCTGGCACCTATCAGGTGAGCTCAAACAGGTCTGTAGCTATAGCAACCCGAGGAGCTGATGCAGCCCATAAAAGAGGGGATATCTCAGAATAGGTAGGACACAGTTAATAGACACAAATTTCAAAGTGACTTGTTTTTGCAAGATCTTTAACATAAAAGGCAATCCTTGTAGCGAGACAACCCCTTTAAATGTTCAACAGTAGGAGTGACCTTACACAGCATAACCATAGGGGGGAGGGACAGAGAATGCAATAGGTTCTGGACCTTGGAGGTCTCTTGGTCTATATCACATCACCATGCTGGTCTGATTTAAAAAAAAAAAAAAAAAAAAAAAAGGCGCATCCAGCTTACACCTCGGTTCCCAGCTAGAGAACATGTTCAACCCCTCGGGTTTGGCTGGTTTAACCCCTTTCTAGTTTTTAACAGGAAGTATTTAGCAAGACACCACTTTCAAGCCTGAGCTCTGATCCCAATATTCACAGCCAGTGACAGTTCAGATGACCCTGCAGGCCTTCACAGGTCTCAGCAGTCTCTTTTTGAACAGCACGTGATCACAAAGGCCTTCGATTGGCTGTGGGGTAACATGCGGATGATAGTGCGACTACACTGATGTCTAGTCATCGGCCAGCATAAGAACCATCTAAAAAAGGCGAGGGTTTGTTGTATTTTTCACCCCCACTGCCGCCCACTAAGATTCCCACTCCCTTCTTTTTTCTTGCAGGACAATTTGGCGATACAAAGTTATTTTGTTTGTTTTACAAAAAATTTTATTCTATTGTTGGAACTTTGTGGAAGCTTACTTTTCCTAGGATGAGCTGAAGTCTCTCATCTTTCATTTAGGGTATATGCATTTTTTTCTTTAAAAACCAAACATGCATTATTTTAATTGCTTGCATTTTTTGATGCAGTTGAAAAACACAATATGTAAACAGAGCCTGAAGTTATCCAATGGTGGATGCTGGATGTGGACAGGTGTGGACCAGACTCCGCACACAAGCCTCCTCCATGCACCCTTATGTTATACAGATGTACATAATTTTGTTTGAAGTCTGCACACTCAGTAAGGGTGCTTTCACACGGTGCGTTTTTCAATGCATTTTTTGTGCAGGAAGGTACAGCAATTAATGCTGTACATTGCTGCACAAAAATCGCGGTAATTACCGCGACTGGTGTGCAGTAATGTACAGCAAAAATTTCTGTACCTTACTGCACAAAAAAAACCCATCAAAAACGCACCGTGTTAAATCACCCTAAGACATAGGGCAACATGTATGAAAACTGTCTAGGTTTTAAAAGTCAAGTTGTTGCCAATAGCAACAAATTAGAGTTCCCCTTTCATTTCATGTAGTGCTCTGGAGAAATGAAAGGGGCGCTGTAATTGGTTGCTGTGAGCAGCAAAGCAAGTTTTAGACCTAGATAGTTTTCATACATGTGGCCCATAGTTCTCATAGCCATGCTGCGAGTTCACACAGTGTACTGCACATAAACATGTACATGCCGCAAAACGTGTTTGTTGTGCTGTTGAAGTTACACGCTTGTAATTGCGTAATTTCAACATGTAACAGTATGAAGGAGAAGCCTGCTTCCAATACTTAATTTTTTGACGGCGCATATATGCCTGAAAAAAAAAGTGACATGTCAGTTCTTCCAGGCGTGTGCAAAAATACAAGTGTAAAATCTGCACTATCATTTCATATTACAGTCTATGAGAAGTAGACTGGCGCTAAAATACAATGCCAAAATATGCCGTGTGAACTTCCCTTAAGCATGCAAAAGGTTTGAAAGGATCACAGTTCTAGAAACACCACACCTGGTCCTGGAATGGCTCTCAGTTGTATATACTCTATCAATTTACTATGTAAAATAAATACTACAGATAGACTTCATGTTAGGAGGCTGCCAAATCCAGGCACTCCATTAGCTATTCTTAACCCGAGTTTGAGCTGGTGTTCCAGGAATGCTCCCTGTCCACAGTCCCGAATGATTTCTAGGTCAGGATGGTTGTCCTTTCAGTGACATTTACACCTCAGAAGAAATCATTCTCGCACGTACACCAGAAATAACCTGAACAGCTGCCCTATTTTTGGGTGCTTGCACTTTAGGCTGGATAGTACATCCACATACTTCATATTGCGACTGATCAATCTTTGCAATATATCATGTAATAAAAATAATAATGACTGTTCGAGCAGGGCCCTTGGTCCCATTTTTTGACTTGCGGATTATGTGCCGGATTTTTTACTTTATATGTTCTCTGTGCTGTGAAATAAGTTAATAGTAAATAAATATTTTTCTTGACAAGCATTATTTGACATTGTTTTTGTCTCCTCCACTACCCTGCCCAAAAAAAAAAAAAAAATTATACACATACAATTTCTGCAAGCTAAAAGTTCTATTTAACAATTTAGAAGTTATAGTCTACCCCCTAAAATTGCCTTTAGAAAATGTTGACACCCAACATTCCCAAACCCATTCATTACACAGCAAAATAACTAGGCCGATTTCCATTCAGAAATCCAAGAGCTGGGTGACAAGCCTTAAAGGAGGACAACCTAAGGCTAAGAGGCAAATGTATGAAACGGTTTTGGTCTAAACCTCACTTTTTTCCCCATAGAAATCTATGGGCAAAAGAGTGAGTTTTAGACCTAAACCGTTTCATACATGCGGCCCTAAGAGCACACAGCATGTGACAAATACACTGAAAAAAGATTGCATTTTGTCTTGCAGGGCTGCAGTTTTAGTCACTGATCTGTGCAAAAACAGCGGTTGGTTTTAGTTTTTGCATGTTACATATTCCACCGGATTTAAAGCAGCGGTTAAAAACCCGTGCCTTATACATTACAGCATAGGTGTTTCCACTGTGGTCTATGCAGCACAGTATACTGTCTGATTGAGTATTTTAAACCGGCGAAAATCCGACACTATTTTTGTGCTGTGTAGACATTGCCATATAGGCAGCTTTTTACGCATTTAAAATAACCTCAATTATGTAGGGGCACAAAAGAGGAGAAGGTGCAATACACTACATAATGGCCATACAAGTCTATGGGAAAGCTAGGTCATACCCAAACTAGCAGAGCTACATAAAATACATATGCCCCAAAACACAATAATGATGTGCTTCAATTCAGTTCTCCATTTAATCATTTTAAACCCCTTGAAGGAACCCAAGTATATTAATCCTCACTACAGAAGCCGCCAGGAAGATAAGGGTGCAGCACAACAGATGTCTTTGCCATGGCAGCTTCTAAGAAGTTTTATGCAAATAGCTAGACCTGCATTAGCCTGTGCTAGGTGAATAGCAACCACCTGTTAAGTTGGGGGGGAAGGGCAGTGAGGACCTGCAAAGGACAATTCACCTGGAGGGGAAGTTTAAGGCCTGGGTTTCCATATAGGAATACTATCCAAAGCAGATTATTTGTGCTGCTGGAGTTAAAAAGCAGGAGTTTACTGATCAGTGGTTGCAATTGAAAGCATTTGCCATAGAGGGCAGCAGGGAAGAACATTTAGAAGACTCTCAACCTACTAAACCAGATATACTGTGGAAAAATTGCCACTATTGCCAATGCCTGACCCTGGCATACCCAGCTAGTCTGCTGCCAGATCTGCAGCTAACGGGTTAATCTCCAATTGTTACATTATCAATTTTTTTTAATAATCTAATGAAGTTTTTCTTTAAACAATTTTTTGTGATGTTTTAGGGAAAAATGGACCATTGCTGATCAATTGATTGTGTGGACATGAATACTTCACCCTGTCAGGGACAATGCCATTGCTTAGGAGCACTCCCCTTAGTAAAGGTAATACAAATTGCACATTTAACCATTACAATTCTGCACACCTAAGAAACAGGAATCCAAAACACCCCCTACTCAGGAAACCCCCAAAAACCAAGGAATAAATGTAACACCGATAAAGTCCCCGCTTATGTAAATTCACATTGGCAGATAGACCTGTCAGGGGTAATCACAGATCTCTGACCTCTTCATCTGAAGACACTATTGAGAATTTATACAGCTAATATAAGAGCATCAAAGCTTAAGCACAAAACCTGCCAACCAGCAGAAACAGAGGTGGAAGCTCACCCGGCATGCTGGCCATAGTCCTAACCCCCCCCCCCCCCCCCCCCAAATCCCACAAAATCCATTTAACACTGCTAAAATCTCATAAGACTCAAGCCAAATGCATGAAACCCAAAGGGGTCACGGGGCTCCCGCATTCCACAGGGGACTCCCTGCCGAAGGGGGTCCGCTCCCCCCAAGTCACCTGTAGCCAGTGCAGCCGCTCCTCTCTCTTCCCTCTCTCTGACTCCGCTGCCTCCCGGGGCTTTAACTCAGCACGTCCCCCGTGACGTCACGGCTCCGTCGGCTGTCACCTACAGGACAGGCTGAAGGTCACTGATGATCAGAGCATCCTCCAGCCGGTGGGATGAAGAGCACCCCCCAAATTTGGGGGGGGGGGAGGAGAGGCCACAAAATCACCATGAGTGGCAGGGTGTGGGGGGAGGACGGAACATTCAGAGGCTCATTAGTTAAGGCAAATTAAAGGGATTCACATTCTAGTATTGTTTTCATGATGATTGTTTTGATTATTATTCTTATTTGTTATCGTTATTTTTACCATGATGATTATTTTATGTATTTTAGATGTTTTCTATGGAAACTGTAATTAGTGGCCATGATGGCTCTTATGCTCAGACTAGCATTTAGGACACCCCCGTTCTTCTGATTTCTGCATGCTGTTTATGTTCAGAGGCTGAAAACTGGGACAGATCTACTAAAGGTTTTGCCAAAAATTGTATCCAGTGTAAGGCTATGTCTACACAGCATGGGATTCTCGGCGGATTTTCAAATTACCAAATATACCCAGTGCTGCATAGACCGCAATAAAAAATCTGTGCTGTAGTTTACACAACACCGATTCTCCGCTCGGTTTTAAAATCCGCCGTATTCCGTCAGATTTTAAAACATGTTGGGTACGAGCCCATCTCCCTCCAGATCTTTCAGGTTTTCGGGGGGCTTTGGGTACGGCAGCCCCAAAAATTTTTTGTTTTGGTTCAGGACTGGAGACTAGCTTTGCCACTCCAGGACCCTGAAATCATTAGCTGCTTCTTAGTTTTCCCTGCTGTGTGTTTTGGGTTATGCCCTGTTTGGGAAAACCAGCCATGACCCATTTCAATGCCTTAGGGGAAGGAAGTTGTTGGCCAAAGATTTGTACTTCATGGTGCCATCCATCTTCCCTTCAATACAGTGCAGTCTTTCAGTCCCCTTTGCAGAAAAGCACCCCCAAAGTATGATGTTTCCACCCCCATGCTTCACGGATGGGATGGTGTTCTTGGGTTTTACTCATCGTTCTTCTTCCTCCAAACATGGTGAGTGGATCTGATACCAGAAAGTTCTATATTGGTCTCATCTGACCATTTTCCCTTCTCCTACTTCTTCTGAATCATCCAGATGGTCATTGGCAAAGTTCAAACAGGCCTGGACATGCGCCATCATGAGCAGGGGGATCTTGCGTGCCCTGCAGGATTTTAATCCATGACAGCATAGTGTGTTACCAATGGTAATCTTTGAGACTGTGGTTCCAGCTCTATTCAGGTACTTGACCCTGTCCTCCCATGTAGTTCTGGGCTGATTCCTGACCTCTCATAATCACCTCTCATAATCACCTTCATGAGGCAAGATCTTGCATGGAGCCCCAGACCGAGGAAGATTAAGGCTATGTTCACACGGCTTAATTGCGGGACGTAATTACGCCCCGCAATTACGCCGTGTGGACGGGGGCGGGGCGGGAGCGGGGGAGTAAGCAGGGGGCCGGCACTTCGCCGGCCCATTGACTATCACTGCTAGCGGCGCGTATACGCCGCTAGAAAGTGACAGGTGAATTATCTCCCCGCTCGGCGGATTCGCCGGGCGGGGAGAGGAGACGTAATCCATAGTTCTCTATGAGAACTGTGAATTACCGTAATGAACGGGCCGTTTTGGCCGAAATTTGGCGCACTTGGGGCGCGTAATTACGGACCGAAATACGGCCCATTTTAAGCCGTGTGAACATGGCCTAACAGTCATCTTGTGTTTCTTCCATTTTCTAATTGCGCCAACAGTTGTTGCCTTCTCACCAAATTGCTTGCCTATTGCCCTGTAGCCCATCCCAGCCTCGTGCAGGTCTACAATTTTGTCCCTGGTGTCCCTAAACATCTTTGATCTTGGCCATGGTGGAGAGGTTGGAGTGTGATTGATTGATTGTGTGGACAGGTGTCTTTTACACAGGTAACAAGTTCAAACAGATGCAATTAATACAGATAATGAGTGCAGAGTAAGGGCTTGTTCACACGGCGTTTTGGATCCTTTTTACGGATCCGTTTTTGAGGAGGGAAAACTGCATCCGTTAAAGGGATCGAAAAACGCAAAGAGGGGATTCTTTATGTGGATCCTTATTGCATGCTTTTCACTTGCGTTTAACGGATCCGCTTTATGGATACGTTTTCAGAGAGAGTCTCTCTCTCTGCACCCAACACTCCATTCATCTCCCTGCGCCCGACTCCACTGACCCAGGCACAGCTGTACCCGGCGCGGCAGCAAACTCTGCCCGTCTGCGCCGAGCCTGGCCGCAGCACACTCCAGCGCCCAGCGGTGGCGCCGGCAGCAAACTCTGCCCGTCTGCGCCGAGCCCCCGGGGCCGCGGCACACTCCTGCGCCCCGCGGCGGGCGCCGGCAGCAAACTCTACTCGACCCATGCGAGCCCGCAGCTCTTCTCTCCCGCAGCACAGCCGAGCCCGCAGCTTTTTCCTCCCCCCAGCACGCCGAGCCCCGCACTCTTTCTCCCCGCGCACAGCCAGCCCGCACCTCTTTCTCTCCCCGCAGCACAGCCGAGCCCCGCACCTCTGCTCTCCCCGCAGCACAGCCGAGCCCTGCACCTCTTCTCTCCCCGCAGCACCTCGTCTCCCATCCATCGCCCGCGGCCGCCGCTCACCTGCGATCCCCCGTCCAGCCGCCCACTGCGCTTTTTGCATCCGCTTTCAGGATGCAAAGCGCAGGTGATACGTACCTGGAGTGTGGAGCGCTTTTGGACAAGGTGCCAAAAGCGGACTCCATTATCTCCTATGGGCCTTCACTTGCGTAAAACGCAATAAGAATTGACATGTCAATTCTTAAGCGGAAATGCGAAAAGCGCAGTGCAGAAGAGCCTCAAAAGCGCATCGCTGATTCTCCCGTGGGAACAGCGATGCGCTTTTGCCTTTGAACTCAATGTTAATCACATGAAAATTTGGGTTAGATCCGTTTTGCGGATCCGTAAAACAGATCACAAAAACGTCGTGTGAACAGCCCTAAGAGGGCTTCTTAAATAAAAACTAACAGGTCTATGAGAGGCAGAATTCTTGCTGAAAATTATGAAGAATTGAAACACAAACTGCATTAGAAAGTTGCAGAACTTTTAGTTACACAAGGACCAACGTGAATTTTATCTAAAAACAGGAAACATTAAGGGCCACATGTATGAAACTGTTTAGGTCTAAAACTCACTGTTTTGCCATAGTAACCTATGGGCAAAAAAAGTGAGTTTTAGACCTAAACAGGTTCATACATGTGGCCCTAAGCAGGCGCGGACTGGGCCGCCGGATGATCAGTGAATCCCCCGGTGCCCCCCCCCCCACCCCCGAGCGCTGTGGGCCCCCGGGAAAAGTGCCGTCGCTCCCCGGGGCCCGTCCGCCGCATCCGGTCACTGAACGCCCGGACCTGCGTCCCGAGTGCTCAGAGACCGGGCCCGGGAGTCGGGGACTAATGTCCCCGGCTCCCAGGGATGCGCGGTTTCAGCGGAGCAGAGCGCAGCTAGTGCACCGCTTTGCTGTACACACTGGCAGGCTTCATTTATGCTTGAAGCCTGCCAGGCGCCGTCCTGTAGTGGTGACGGAGGCGCGCGGTGACGTCACTTCACCGCGCCGCCTATGCCGGGCGCCACTAGAGGCCGGCGGGAGCGGCCAGGAGCAGGAGTCAGGTGAGTGGATGTTTGTTGTTTTTTTTTTAAATACCTAAAGCGGCCCTGGCAACCCAAGGGGGCTCTGACTACATAAGGGGCCCTGACTACATAAGGGGGGCAACCCAAGGGGGCCCTGACTACATAAGGGGGGCAACCCAAGGGGGCCTTGACTACATAAGGAGCCCTGACTACATAAGGGGGGCAACCCAAGGGGGCCCTGACTACATAAGGGGCCCTGACTTCTGAAGGGGTCAACCCAAGGGGGCCCTGACTACATAAGGGGCCCTGACTACATAAGGGGGGGACAACCAAAGGGGGCCCTGACTATATAAGAGGTTCTGACTACATAAGGGGGGCAACCTCAGGGGGTCCTGAATACCCAAGGTGGGCCCTGGCAACATAAGGAGGCCAACCTCAGGGGGCACTGACTACATAAGGGGTCCCTGAATACTTAAGGGGGGCCCTGGCAACATAAGGGAGGCAACCTCAGGGGGGCCCTGACTACATAAGAGGTTCTGACTACATAAGGGGGGCAACCTCAGGGGGTCCTGAATACCCAAGGTGGGCCCTGGCAACATAAGGAGGGCAACCTCAGGGGGCACTGACTACATAAGGGGTCCCTGAATACTTAAGGGGGGCCCGGGCAACATCCGGGGGGCAACCTCAGGGGGCCCTGACTACATAAGGGGTCCCTGAATACCTAATGGGGACCCTGGCAACATAAGGGGGCCCTGACTACCTAAGGGGGGCCATGGCAACCTCAGGGGGCCCTGACTACCTAAGGGGTCCCTGGCAACATACAGGGGTCCCTGACTACCTAAGGGGTCCCTGGCAACGTACAGGGGTCCCTGAATACCTAAGAGGGGCCCTGAAAACATAAGGGGGGCCCTGGCAACATAAGGGTGCCCTGAATATCTAAGGGGGCCCTGTCAACATAAGGGGGCCCTGACTACCTAAAGGGGGCCCTGGTAACATGAGGGGGCCCTGACTATCTAAAGGGGGCCATGGCAACCTCAGGGGGCCCTGACTACCTACAGGGGGCCCTGACTACCTAAGGGGTCCCTGGCAACATACATGGGTCCCTGAATACCTAAGGCGGGCCCTGGCAACTTAAGGGAGGCCCTGGCAACATAAGGTGGGCCCTGGCAACATAAGGGGGGCCCTGACTACCTAAGGGGGGCCCTGACTACCTAAGGGGGCCCTGGCAACATAAGGGGGCCCTGGCAACCTAAGGGGGCCCTGACTACCTAAACATAAAGGGGGCCCTGACTGCCCTAAGGGAGCCCTGACTACCTAAACATAAGGGCTGACTACTAAGGGGGCACTGACACTAAAGGGGCACTGACAAACTAAGGGGGCACTGACAAACTAAAGGGGGCCCTGACTACCTACAAACTAAAGGGGGCCCTGACTACCTAAGGGGGGCACTGACAACCTAAGAGGGGCACTGACAAACTAAGGGGGGCACTGACAAACTAAGGGGGGCACTGACAAACTAAAGGGGGCCCTGACTACCTACAAACTAAAGGGGGCCCTGACTACCTACAAACTAAAGGGGGTCCTGACTACCTACAAACTAAAGGGGGCCCTAACTAACTATCTACAAACTAACTACCTGTATACTACCTAAAGGAGACCCCTAACTGCCTGTATACTACCTAAGGGAGGCCCTAACTGCCTGTATACCCTAACTGCCTGTATACTATTTAAAGGGGGTCCCTAACTGCTTGCAGCATATATAAAGGGGGTCCTAACTACCTACAGCTTACCTAACTGGGGACAACCACCTACCTACAGCCTAACTGGGACTCAGCAACACCTACCTACAGCCAAACTAACTGGGGTCCACCAACCTAGCTGTAGCCTATCAACTTGCCTAACTGGGGCCTGCTTATCTACGTGGGCGCTGTTTACCTACCCACCCGTGGCTAGGTACCCACCAACCTACCTGGGGCTGGCCTACCAACTTATCCAGCGGGAGTCTACCTACCTAAATAGGGCCTTTCTAGCTACCTGGGGCCTTTCCCATTTGCCTACCAACCTGGTAATATAATTGAGAGGGAAGCAGCCCATAGTTGTAGCATTATCTCCAGGGGGTTAGTCCTCTCACCACCCTCCAACCCCTTAGGATACTAGGCCTCTAAGTGATGGCTTGTACACGCTCTCCCACCCCTGGGAAGTTTGTACAGAGGTGGGAATAGGTAAAGAGGTGCTGGAAAATTGAGGATTCTAAGATATTTGTGTGTAATTTCTGCAAGAATGAGTTGTGGTCGGAACAAGATGCAGAAGAAAAGGGAATAAGAACGACTTATGAGAGAGGAGAACGACTCATCAGATAGGACGTTTTCGGTGAGTCCCTGTTTCAGGGGTTATTTTACTTCTATACTGAATCAGTGCTGTATTCACTGTAATGTGATGTGACCTGAGCTGGTGTCGGAGCACTATGTGGTCTCCTTATGGCGGTGTAGTAGACTATACCTGAGCTGGTGTCTGATCTCTATGTGGTCTCTATATGGCGGTGTTGTAGGTTATACCTGAGCTGGTATCTGACTTCTATGTGGTCTCTATATGGCGGTGTTGTAGGTTATACCTGAGCTGGTGTTGGACGTCTATGTGGTCTCCATATGGTGGTGTTGTAGGTTATATCAGCGCAGGTATAGTGGCAGCGTACATGTGTCCTGGTAAGAGTGAGGGAACCCCTGCCCCTGTGATGGATTCATTTTTTACTTTTGTGGTGTTTTAGAAGGGGTTTGGTGAGGTCAGGGCCCAAGGGGGAAACATGGAGGGAGATATTGTTGGGGGGAGGGGGGAATGGAGGAGTACTTAGCCCCGGTCTATGATATGTTAGACTGACGACGTGTGAGACAGAAAAACATGTAGACAGATATTGGGGAAGATTTTTGACCTTTGCATTTACTACACAATACAGTTTCTGTTTTTTCACACTGTATTAGTGGTGTAATGGGGTCATTTTTGTAGAGGCCCGGGAAAATTTTAGTACTGGGTGGGCCCCCAGATCAATCCCCTGTGGGCCCCGACCCCCCAGTCCCACATTTGGGCCCCAAGTGACAAGTTTTTCCCTTGTTTGAAATATTTTAATTTTAAAATTTTGAGCTTATAGTGGTAGGTGAATAAATACTTCTTTCATGCAATGAAATGCAAATTATTAAATTAAAAAAATTAAAAAAGTATTTTTGGATTCTTTTTGATTTTCTCTCACAGTTGAAGTGTAACTGTGTACAAAAATTACGACCTATCCAAACTTTTTGGTGGGGAAAATTGCTAAAAAAGCCAGTGTATCAAATTTTTTTTTCCTACTGTATAAGGGTTGGGTAAGCTTACATCTTTTTTCGACTTGTCTGACTAGAGTTAAAATAAAAACGTGTACACTAACGTTTACTTGACTTTTTGGGCGGGCATATTGCCATCTTTTGATTTAGATATTTAGAACACTCATAAAAAAACATATCTTAACATACCGTAAATGTTTTATATAAACTGTAGAAAAGCGCTGAGCCCTGTAAAAAAACAAAGCATTAAAATGGATACAAAAGATTTCTACTGTGGCAGTAGGCCCATTCATACAAGTCAATGCAAACGCTAATGCACAAGTTCAACTATGCATTTTTTAAAAAAATAAAACTATTGTTTACCCTTGGTTTACTGTGGGTGAACCCTTTCTCATGGGTTGGGGCTGGGATCCCGGGATTGTCAAAGCAGAGGATTGTTTAGACTGGATGCAATTGTGGCAATCCCTCATTTATAGGAGGTTGTTCACATCCCATATTTTGTGTCCTATTAGACTGGTGTCACACATAGCATTTGTGGAAAAAAAACTGCATTTTTAGCTCTGTTTTATTTTTAGCAGTTATGGGTGGATTGGATCTGAGACAGGATGATTTCCACATTGATGAGGGGGCCAAGAGAATGCCACAAAGTTATTCCCCAGACCATAATGCCACCACAAGAATGTGTTTTTCCAGCAATGCTTGCTGGGTGTTTGTTCTATGATATTTCTTGTCTGATACGCCAAGAGCCATCTGTATGATGAAGAAGAAAATGTGACTAATCAGAAAAGTCGACCCTTTGCCAAATTTTTTTCTGCAAAAACAACTTTGTTAGCAAAGGTACAGTGACTATGCGTCTGCTAGGAGATCCACAGC
This sequence comes from Phyllomedusa bahiana, assembly GCA_025379985.1. NCBI lineage: Eukaryota > Metazoa > Chordata > Amphibia > Anura > Hylidae > Phyllomedusa > Phyllomedusa bahiana. Next base: position 14,296 of record JAODAL010015181.1, on the reverse strand, counting down.
ATACTTAACCTGTGTGCGCAACCTGTACAAGATTACAAGTGGACAAAGTTTTTACCCATTCCTGCTGCATGGTCATAATTTTTGACTCTTCATTTAATTCCTCCCCGCCTCCCTAAAGCCATAACTTTTTTTATTTTTCCATCTATATAAACAGGTTAAGATGTGCTTTTTAATTGTGTAATTGACTGTACCATATAATCTACTGGGAAACCAAAATCAAATTCTAAGGGCCACATGTATGAAAACTGTCTAGGTCTAAAACTCACTTTGTTTCACATAACAACCAATCAGAGCGCCCCTCTTATTTTTCCAGAGCACTATATGAAATGAGAGGGGCGCTCTGATTGGTTGTTATGCGAAACAAAGTGAGTTTTAGACCTAGTCAGTTTTCATACATGTGGCCCTAAGTGAGGTGAAATGTGAAAAAAACACACTTGCACCATTTTCAAGGGGGTTTTGTCTTCAGTATAAACGATGTTATCTCTACATATACATATGAGGGATTTTATTTTCCGGGAAAAGATGTACTTTCTAATGGTGTTATTCACTGTACTATAGAATATACTGGGAATCCGCAAAAAAATTCCATGTGGAACAAATTGTGAAAAAAAACATATTTTCGCCATGTTTGCAGGTGTTTTGCTTTTACGGCGTTCAATCTTCGGTAAATATAATGTGTTATCTGTATTCTACAGGTACGAACCCGGCAATACCAAACATTTAGGGTTTCCTTTATGTTTTGGTACCGTGAAAAAATTCCAAACATTTTCTATTTTTCAAATTTGCGCTGCGGCGCCATTTTGTGCGACCAATAACTTTTTTGTACTAACACCTACAGACATCAGTGAGGGTGCATTTGTTGCAGGCTAAAGTGTACTTATTATCGCTAGCAGTTTGGAATGCATGCGACTTTTCTGATCACTTTTATTCCATTTTTTGAGTGATGTAAAATGACCAAAAAACGCAATTTTTGGGGTTTTTTAATTTTTTTTTTTCTACGGTGTTCAGGTACGGGTAAATGATTTTATATTTTTTTGATCGGACTTTTTTGGAGCGGCAAAACCCAAAAAAAGTGAACTTTTTTTTTTATTTTAATGATTTAAAACCCGGCAACAGAGGGGGGATTCCTGGAACAAGGGGGGAAAACCTGGAACAATGGGGCATACCCCGGGAAGAGGGGCATCTAGGGAACAAGGGGGCATCTACTGGCAAAAGAGGGGGGATACCTGGCAACAGGGGGGCACTACCCGGCAAAAAAGGGGGGCATTACCCGGAACAATGGGGGCACTACCTGCAAACAATGGGGGGAACCCGGGGAAAAATGGGGCACTACCGGCAAACAATGGGGGCACCTACCTGGGTAACAAAGGGGGGCACCTACCCGGTCAGAGGGGGGATCTACTTGGACAAGGGGGCATTACCTGCCCGTAAGGGGCACTCCGCTTTTGGGGGTTATACCGGTATAAGGGATCTCTGGGTTTTTCCAAGCCGTTTGCAGTTAGGTGGGTGGGTGTGGCTTTTTGAAGGGGGGTTGGCATACCGCAAGATGGGCGGTTCTCCTCTTTTTCATTTCAAAAGTTGGCAACTATGTGCTGCAGCGGTGCTGATGACCCTAACGATCGTCATTCATTCAGACGCCAGCACCGATCATCATTCATTCAGACGCCGCGCCCATCTTTGCCGCTTTTTCTGACGGGGGTTAAAAACCCGCGGCAGCAAGCGTCGCCCCCCGCCGGGGCTTGTTTACTGCCCATGTTTGCCGATCAGCCGCTAACTCCCCGGGGGTTGCGGGGGGTGTCGCCGAGCGATCCCCCTGTAAAGCCACTTAGCGGCTTAACTTTTTTATTCTTTTATTTTTAAAATAGCAATAGGGGGTGTTTTGAACTTGTAATATGTTATTATTTTTTTATACTTTTAAAACTTTTTCTTTTTCTTTTACATGCAGTCTTCCCCTAGGGTAGATGACCACTAGATAATGCTGAATGGGTGTCCGATGGTGGTCTATTACTTCCCCGCCTAAGGCCCCCAAGTAAAAGCGTTGCATGGGGGCTCGGGAAGCCTTATTTGGGTTTCTGGACACCATGGCTATCGCTCAGCACCCCGCAATCTTGTTGCAAAGGGGTGCCAATCGCCATGAGGAACAATGCGACTGTACCCAGCGATGTGTAGACTTCAATACTGAGGGTTTCCAAAAAATAAAAAAACCTTCCGCGGAAAAACAGAAAAAACTGTATATTCCACCTGATTGCCGTTGGATTCCTGCAGTCCCAATGTACTGGGCCACTGAGATTCAAAATCCGACCATAGTTTTTAGCAGAACAACTGTGCAAATAAACGGCAGTGCACCACAGTCCTGCAATGTGAAAATGCCGTCGGATTTTGGACAGCATTTTCACATTGCTGTATAGACCTAGTCTAGGTCTATTTTATGGATTCAGGAGATTTTACACTGAAGCAGTCTCGACTGTAAAAAACTACTATCCTTTGCAAAGGCTTCTTTGAGTATACACCATCTCAGTTTGCTGACCTGATGTTGTGTTTCATAAGAGTGCTTTCACCTTGAAGTGTCTCAGCATGTATATCACATTTGGACCTATGTATTCGTTTTGCTGATATATGTTCATTGATGCAAGTTGTTGCACATACGGTTTGTCCTAGTAGTCCTTTCCCAAAAACAATTCCCGCAAAAAAATTACATTTTTTGGAATTACATACATGAAATCCCCTGATAGCAATATAATAACCCTCACAAGGGTGGTCTACAAACAGAGTAATCCCTAGGATGAATCCCAATCTTTTTCATTTTAAAATTCCGAGATTTAGATAGGACAAGTAAGGCATTTTCACCCGGTTTTAAATGCAGGGCGTATTACACCCCCCATTACGCCGTGTGGCCGGGGGGGGGAGCGGGGGGGGGGATCGGGGGCCGGCACCTCGCCGGCCCCAAAAAGACAATCATTGCAGCTGCGTATCGCCGCTAAAAAATGACAGTAAATTATCTCACCCTCGGGTATTCGCCGAGCAGGGAGAGGAGAATAACCCGTTCTCTATGAAACTGTGGATTACCGTAATAAATGGGCCGTTTTCAGCCGAAATTTGCGCACTTGGGCCCTTAATTTTCGGCCGAAATACGGCTTTTTTTCCGTGGGAACTGGTTTAAGAGTGTCAACAATTGCCCCCTTGTTGAAATATACGCGGGGGAATGATAATAAAATTTTTCAAAAAAATTTGGGATATAAAGGGCGAAGCATGAAGGGGGTGTCCCGATTCGGGGGTGCCTCTACCCAAAAACGGGCAACCCCTTTTCCCTTAAATTTTTTTTGCGTTCTGGAGGTTTGTCACACAACAAACCCGTCTGATTCTACACTTTTTTAACTGTAGGATGGAAAACTGGGGCATTACTGCTGGAACAGGTAGACCCAAATTTTAAAAGGGTTTTTCCTGAGCCTGTTGTCGTTTTTTGGGGAAAAAAAGGCCAAATCTAGACCCCCAGAGAACAGGTTCATTGATTCAGGCACTTCTTCCTGACTTGACCCCTTCCCGTCTGTCCCCCCCACAAGTGTCTTACGATTTGTACCTGTAACCTCGCCCCCACCCCCCCAAGCAAGTTGTGAAGGATCAACCTGGGATTTCTAAAAAATGCAAGCCCAAAAATGCCTTTTGGGCGGGCTCGGTTAAAACCATGGGCCCCTTTAGACTCTGCTTCCTGGCGTGATCCAGTGGATCCCCTACCCACAGTCTTTACATTTAGTCAAATATAAAACAAAAGGATATTTTTCAGGTCAATTTTTTTAAATGCAGCACAGTCTGGTATGGCTATTTTGCTGGTGTTATCCCCATGGGCTCCTCATGGGACTTTCCAGAAATAAATGCATTTATAGAATAACCAAAAAAAAAAAAAACCCAAAATACCCCTAAAAAAAGTGCTACAGTAAAAAATTAGCTGCAGTTTTAAAATGTCTTTGAATGTAATTTTAAAACTGTAGGAAAAAGCACTTAGGATGCGCCCACATGACAAAGGACAAATACTTGTTAGATTCTGAATCCTAAAACCGCATCATCTGTCGAGTATTTTGGTTTTTTTTTGGCACTTATTTTTGTTTGATTTACAAATTGTTTTTGGATTCAGTTTTTCAATATTTTTTTTTTGCATCATAGAGCAATATTAAAGGGGTTGTCTCACTACAAGGATTGCTTTTTATGTTAAAGATCTTGCAAAAACAGGTCACTTTGCAATATATGTAAATTTACAGTGTCCTACCTATTCCTAGATATCCCCTTTTGTATGGGCTGCATCAGCTCCTCAGGTCGCTATAGCTACAGACCTTTTTGATCTCTCCTGATAGGCTGCCAGCACTAGTTGCGATAGCTACAGACCTGGCTTCTACTGCAGCTTAGTGGAAGCCAGTAAACACGCCCCTGAATTCAAAATGAAACCAAGAAAACAGGACTGAGGTAAGATGAATCAGTGCAGTGAGACAACCCCTTTAAGATTTTGGACAGAAATCCGTGGCAAAAAAAAAAGTGTACAAAGCTTTCTGTCGTTTTCATGCCATCCCATGGACTTCAGTAGTAAATTTAACTCCGTTTTCCAATTGAAATACAATGAAAGACTGCGCATGTTCTAAGTTTTTTTTTTTTTTTAAATGGCGGTGTTGAAATCCGACCTATGTGGACTACAATGCGAATTTTCAATTGAGGTCTATGGGGATTGTTTACAGTCGGTTTTTGGCTGTTTCTATAATCCAAATCCAACTGGAAATACTTGTTGTATTATAGGGGAAGATGCAGGGCAAATGCTGCAGATTTTGCATCCTGATTTTGCAGAGTAGTGTTACTGTAATGAAGTGATGAGATACTTGCCTATTAAGCAACAGTAACTCTACAGTTGGGCTTGGCATTGGAAACTCTGTTTAGTAGAGTCAAAGGAATAGCAGGTTTTCACCCTTCAACCTCATATAACAGGGATGTCCACAGAGTAGTCGCCAACTGGTGGGACTGGCAGGCAGAGGGTATTTAGGGACAGGCCCGAGATCAAAACCAGAAGTCAGAAAGGCTTCTAGGCAAAACAAGGAAACAAGCCAGAGTCACAGAAAGCTGTGTACTTACCAGAGGTGATAAATCAGGCCAGGGGTCAAGACATGAGAATAGTCATAGGCAAGAAACTAAAGATAACATAGCACAAGAAGCTCACCAGGCAGCACAAGGCTCAATAACTGACAGTGAGCAGGTGGATCAGCCAGGTTTAAATAGTGAGTCCAGCTTACCGGTTGGTCTTGGGTCTGTGCTCATTGGCTGTTTAGCCAGCCTTGCATATTGCCTGTTAAGTCCCCTCCTGCTATGGTCAGCAAGAAGGTGGGGATGTGGTTCATAACAGCCGCATTGTCATACTGTATCTCTCCCAGGCACCACAGTAAATCCTAGAGGGGTATTTCGAGTGTAGACCTTTACAGCATTCTCTCTAGTTATAGTTGGGAAACAGCCACTACTATAATCCTCAAAAACTATGATGAAAATAAAGAAGAAATCCAGAGGATATACAAAAACAGTTTTGACTGCATTTCTCATTTAGGTTGCTTAATATAGTAAATACAGCCCTAAAATGTCAGCCATACAGTTTCAGCCATAACAATGCCATACAGTTCCCACTATAACAGTGCAGCTGTCAAAAAATGAATATTCCTTTTTGAAATATGAGAACAAAGACAAAGCAGGTTTGTGTCCTGATAGCTGAGGACCTCACAGAGGGGCACTGAAGGGCTGCATGTTGTGCACTCCTGGAATAGAGGGTTTTGAAGAAATGGATAAAGCTCTTTTGGCGACATGTATAAAGATCGGTGCGTCGGAGTGCCCGTTTTCGAGCGCTCGAACTTGAAAGCTGCACCTCAAGTATGTCGCCGCCCGCGGTGCGCTCATACATGCGGTGTAAAGTCCCTTGCGCCTCGCGAAGTGACTTTCCCAGGCGAAGTGTGGGATTTAGGCGCAGAAGGACTGCACCTCACCGGTATCTCCGTGGATCGGAAGGTGTGCTCATACATGCAGTGAAAAGTTCCCTGCGCCTCCCCAGTGTGTGAGGCGCAGTGCGGGACTTAGGCGCAGAAGGACTGCGCCTAACGTGTATTCCGATTCGAGACAGGCTGGAAAACAGCGAGCAATCATTAAACATGTTAGTGAATAGCAAAAAGAGCTGTCTTTCAAATGAATGAATGAATAAAGAGAAAAATCAAAGCTGTCTAAAAGCGAATAAATGTAGTGAAAAAGTGGATCATTTAAAATTAAAAGGAAAATATATAAGATCGCTCAAGAAATACATCTCAGCTCTCAGCTCCATGCGGCATGGAGTATGAATAAAAAAACCGTTTTTATTAAGTGTAAAAAATTATCAGTAAAAGAGCTCAAAACTTCTAAAAAAATACATAAATAAAATCACTAACAAAAAAATCAATAACGGCGCAACATCAGGAATTGGGATATTGAAAATTGCCGGGAAATACAGTAATTCAAATTCGTAAGCCTTCTCATTGGTCGGCAGAAACCAGCAATCAAATTGGAGCGCAGTGAGCCATTATAAACCCATGGAGTAGTATTGACCAATCCCAAAAGAAAAGCGGGACAGTTCAAAATACAGTAAAAAAGGCAGAAAAGAGTGATTGGTTGAACTAGCGGGGGCTTGGCTATCCCGGCCCAATCAGAGCGCAGCTACTTTGTCCCCTTGCCCGTCTATGGAGGGATGGGAGCACTGAAATCTCAGCTCCCGAGGCATGGAGTATTAGTAAATAAAACATTTTTTTAAGTGGTAAAACATTCTCTGTAAAAAAAACTAAAACCTTCTAAAACTACATCACTCAAATCCCGAACAACGAGATTGTTGCCGTCACCGGCGCTACATCAGGAATTGCGATATAGAAAATTGCCGGGAAACACAGTAATTCAAATTCTGTAAGCGTTTCTCATTGGTCGGCAGAAACCACCCAATCAGAAATAGGAGCGACAGTGAACCCTTATAACCTATGCAGTTGTATTGACCAATCAAATGAAAAGGGGGGGGGGGGAGAGTTCAAAATACAGTAAAAAAGGCAGAAAAGAGCTGATTGGTTGAGACCAGGCGGCAGATAAGAATCCACCAATCATATGTAGTGCGTCTATTTTGAGTGTAGCAAGAAGGGCGCGATAGAAGGGCGCCCTGAAAGTTATTTCTGTCTGTGGGAAATATTCTAGTACTGTGATTGGTTGGAGGGAAGAGGGGCTCGTCCTGCTTAGGTAATCAGCGTGTGAGCTACTTATCTCATAGAGTTCTATGGGGAAAAGAAATGCAGAGCGAGCTCTGTTTGTGATTGGCTAAGTCAAAAGAGGCGCGATTATTTGGGCAATTTGGGGGGGGCCCAGGGGATGCCTTTTTGGGGTTTTTAAGCAATCTATAATAAAAAGTACATGCCAGAATCAAATTATAAGATCACGAAGTTGTACGATCTGATTAAAAGAACAATAATTTGGGGGAAGAAATAACAATAAAAATGATCAATGAATTCATTTTTATTTCTTTTTTTGTTACACCCTATTATTGTCATTGGCTTAACGAAAATAAGAAAAAAAAATGAACTTATTGAATTCATTTTTATTTTTTTTTTTCATTACCCCCATATTATTGTCTTTTATATAGAATCGGCTCAACTTCGTGGTCTTATCATTTGATTTCTGCAAAGTATAGTTTTATCATAGAGCATTAGAAACCAGAAGAGGTCTCCATTGGCCAAATAAAGCGCCCTTTTAACTTAGCCAATCACAACAAGCTCGTCTGCATTTCTTTCCCATAGAACTTTTAAAGAGAAAGTTTTACCGTGAATGGTTAAGCAGGACGAGCCCTCTGCCCCCAACACAAGTTAACTTGATATCCCTATGACGTAATAACTTGATTGGTGGCAGTGTTGGACTGGGGGGTCTGGGGCTGACAGGGGAGTTGATCTTGGGGGCCCACCCTACTGTACATGAAAATATTACCGGCCTCTCGGACATAAACGCGCCCATTTTACCACATAATACAGTGTGCAAAACAGAACTGTATTGTGTAGTACAATAGCAAGTGAGTCACACATTTTGTCAAGTCTTAACTATCATTGACACAGGGCTAAGTAGCTCCATCCAATCCCCCCCCACCCACATACAATATCCCCTCCATGTTTCCCTTGGTCATACAACTCGCCACCTTCTAAAATAATCACCAGCAAGAAAGTACAAGTGTAGCTTCTATCACAGGGTCAGGTGTTCCCTCACTTTTACAATCAAGGACACATGTACGCTGCCACATAGTGGTCAGACACCAGCTCAGATATAACATACAATACCGCCACATAGAGACCACATAGAAGTCAGACACCAGCTCAGGTATAACCTACAACACAACATATAGGACCAAAATAGAGGTCACACACCAGCTCAGGTAAAACCTACAACACCGCCATATGGGAAACCACATAGAGGTAGACACCAGTCAGGTATAACCAACAAACACCGCCTTATAGAGACCACATAGAGGTCGGACACTAGCTCAGGTTATAACCTACAACACCGCCATATAGAGACCACATAGAGGTCAGACACCAGCTCAGGTTATAACCTACAACCCCACCATATAGAGACCAATTGAGGTCAGAACCAGCTCAGGTATAACCTAAAAACACAACCATATAGAGCCCAAAGAGGTCAGAACCAGCTCAGGTAAAAACCTACAACACCGCCATATAAGGACCACAGAGGTCAGACACCAGCTCAGCTAAAACCCTACCAACACCGCCATATAGAGACCACATAGAGATCAGACCCAGCCCCGGTATAACCTACAACACCACCATATAGAGACCAACAGAGGTCAGACACCAGCTCAGGTATAACCTACAACACCGCCATAAAGACCCCCCCGCGAGGTCAGACACCAGCTCAGCTATAACCTACAACACCGCCAAATAGAGACCACATAGGATCAGACAACCAGCTCCGGGTTTATAACCTACAACACCACCATATAGAGACCACACAGAGGTTAGACACCAGCTCAGTTATAACCTACAACACTGCCATATAGAGACCACAGAGGACAGACACCAGCTCGGGTTTATAACCTACAAACACTACCATATAGAGACCAAACATAGAGGTCAGACACCAGCTAGCTATAACCTACAAACCGCCATATAGGACCACATAGAGATCAGACACCAGCTCCGGTATAACCTAAAAACCACCACCATATAGGGGACCACACAGAGGTCAGACACCAGCTCAGTTAAAAACCCTACAAAAAATGCCATATAGAGACCACAGAGGACAGACACAGCTCAGGTTAAACTACAACACTACCATATAGAGACCACATAGAGGTCAGAACACCAGCTCGGGTAAAACCTACAACACCGCCATATAGAGCCACATAGAGGTCAAAACACCAGCTCAGGTATAAACCTACAACACCAACATATAGAGACCAATAGAGGTCAGATACCAGCTCAGGTATAACCTACAAAAACCACCATATAGGGGACCACATAGAGGTCAGAATACCAGCTCAGGTCACCATCACATTACAATATAAAAAATAACCCCTGAATTCAGGGATCACCGGAGAAATCTGATGAGTCGTTCTCTTCTCTTATGAGCTTTTTTTTTTCTCTTTTCTTCTGCTTCCGTTCCACACCGCCATGATGACTTGTCCCGGCCACAACTCATCCCTGCAGAAATTACCACAAATATCTTAGATACCTCAATTTCCAGCCCCTCTTTACCTTTTCCCCACCTCTGACAAATTTACCAGGGGTGAGAGAGCAGGTACAAGCCAAAACTTAGAGGTCTAGTATCTAAGGGGTTGGAAGGTGGGGAGAGGGACTAACCCCTGGAGATAATACTAAACCCTAGGGGCTGCTGGCCCCTCAATTATATTACCAGGTAGGTAAAACAAGACCCTAGGTAGGTGGGGCAAATAGGCAAGGCCCCAGGTAACTAGATAGGCCCTTTTTAGGTAGGTAGACCCCGCTGGATAAGTTGGAAGCCCAGCCCAAGGTAGGTTGGTGGGTACCTAGCCACTGGTGGGTAGGTAAACAGCCCCCAGTTAGATAAGTGTAACGGGTTGCTCCGCGGTCCGGGCCACAGACCGCGGTCGCAACCGCGTTCCCAGGGACAGGCCCCCAGGCGGGGGACGGGTGGCGCCGGGCCCGCCCCGGGTGGCCGTGGTCCCCACTCGTCCCATCCACTACCTGGCCTCGCTCCCGTCCGGTCCTCGTCCTCTGCGGCCGGAAATGCACATGCGCGACCCCCTAGCGCATGCTTTAAATGTGAATTTAAAGGGACAGTGCGCCGGTAATTGGGTAATTGCGGGCGCTGTCCCTATATGGGTTTGCATCCACGTCACTTCCCTGTGGATCTATGTTGCCCCAAAGCCTTAGAGAAAAGCGTTCCTAAAGTATATTCTTGCCTTACGTGTACCAGCCCCCTTTGCTACGTTTCCCCGACTCGAACCCCTGCCCCCTGCCCTGACCTTCCTGCCTGTCACGACCAACGAACCATTGCCGCCTGCCCTGACTTTCTCCCCGCCCACGACTACGATTCTTGGCCCACGATTCTTTACCTCGTGCACCTACGGCCCCCCCATCGCAAGCAAGTATTCAGGGGGAGACATGGTAGCCCTCACGCCGCAGCAAGTCCATCCCGCTTTGCGGTGGGCTCTGGTGAAACCCGGGGGCTACTTGGATGCCGTTCGCTGGCGTGGCTTTAAACTATCATCGCTTGCGTTGGTCCGGCGGATCCACTACCCAGCCGTCACATTTTAGATCAGCCAGGGAAATCCGCCAAGGTGCCCTGCCAAGCGTCGGGATCTTACGACGATGGTAGCCAGCAGTCACAGCAAATCGCAAATAGGCACAGCAGTTGGGCCAGCTCTCCGCCATGATGCGTAGCTCCCCTCGCATCCCAGCAACAGTCCCGTCTGCGGCCCCATCGGTGACTCCGTCTAGTCAGCTGTTCCATTGGCTACCGTGGGACCCAAGCTTCGGCTCCCCTTACCCATCAGCTTTGCCGGGGATCCCAGCCTGCCAGGGTTTCATTACCCAGTGCTCTATGACATAGAACTGATGGCGGATCTTTTTCCCCTCGGAGAGGTCTAAGGTGACCTTGTAGTGAGCCTACTATCCGGGAAGGCCCTGGCTTGGGCAACTCCCCTGGGGACAGGAAAAACCCTGTGACTGCAGATCTACAGCCCTTTCCCTCCAAGAATTCCACTCCGTCTTCGAGGACCCCGGCGCGTGCTTCCTCTGCTGAGCCCGCCCACTTGAGCTTCGTCAAAAACGACTCCTCTGTGGGGGACTATGCGGTTTACAGTTCCGTACCCTGGCTTCGGAGCTCACGTGGAATGATCCCGGCCTTCTGCGCCACTTTCAAAAAGGGCCTGTCCAGCCGGGTAAAAGACGCTTTGGCAGCAAGAGACCTCCCGTCCTCCCTGAGAAAATTAATTCACCTAGCAACTCGCATCGATGTAAGGTTCACTGAGAGGCAGGAAAAGCTCTGCACGCCCCCGTCGGCGGTTTCACCTGGCCCCGGTTTTTCAGCATCCTCCATTGCTGCCCCCTCAAGCCTCTGAGGTGGAACCCATGCAAGTGGACCGGGCCCATTTATCGGGCAGGAGCTGAACGTCGCCGAACCAAAAAGCTATGCTCTTACTGCGTAGCCCGATCATTTCTGCAGAAGCTGCCCGCTAGTCCCCAGCGTCCAGGAAACGCTCACACCTAGGTGCCGTAGGAGAGGCGGTCCTAGGTGCAGTTTCCTCCTCTCCACGTTTGATGATGCCAGTGGAGGTGACTTCTGATGCTGGTCCTTCGTTCCGGAGTTCTGCCTTCTTGGATTCGGGGTCTGCCGGGAAACTTCATCCTAGCCTCATTTGGTAACCCGGGACCGCATTCCTGTAGTCCGGCTGGAGAAGCGCTGCTTAAATTTCTTCGGTCAGGGGGACCTCCTCAGTGACCCCATCCAGTACATAAACAGGCCGGTGACACTCCGTGTGGGGGCGCTACATAAGGGGAAGATCGGTTCCACGTTCTGTCCAGTGCTTCCTCGGCGATCCCCTTGGGGCTTCCTGGCTGCAACGCCATGCCCCTACGCTCGACTGGAAGACAGGCGAAGTCCTGTGTTGGGGACCCCGGGAAAGCCAGAAAACCCTTGGGTAGGAGGTACCACGCCGGTCCCTCCACTTCTCGCACCCCCTTGTCAAGCCGGTTTCCAGGGGCCCGCCGGCCGAGTTACCAGGACTTTGGGGACTTTTTTCGAGAATGAGGCCGATTCGCTGCCACCACATCTGCCTTACGACTGTCCTATTGACCTCCTCCCAGGAACTAGTCCACCCTGGGGGAGGTTCTACCCGTTGTCCGTGCCGGAGACTCAGGCCATGTCGGACTACATTCGGGAGAACTGCAGGGAAAGGATTCATTCATAAGTCCTCCTCCCAGCCGGAGCGGGTTTTTCTTCGTTTCAGAAGAAGGATGGTTCCCTCCTTCCATGTATAGACTACAGGAGTCTAAATAAGATCACCGTAAAAAAAACGCTACCCTCTCCCACTGATCTCATATGCTGCCTGTGCCCCTATAATGCCTGACTGTGCCCCCCATATACTGCCTGTGGCCCTATATCCCTGCCTGTGGCCCCATATGCTGCTGTGGCCCCATATACTGCCTCAGTGCCCTATTTTTCTGCCTCATTTCCCCTATATACCTTCTTGTGGCCCCTATATACTGCCTCAGTGCCCCCATATACATGCCTGTGGCCCCATAAATAAGCCGCAGTTCCCCCATATACTGCCTGTGCCCCCCCATTTTACTGCCTGTGGCCCCCATTTTACCCGTCTGTGGCCCTATATACCCGCCTGTGGCCCATATACTGCTTCAGTGCCCCAATATACCCAACTGAGGGGATGCTATACCTATAAATTTAAAGGAGTTGCTGGAAATGTGAGGATTCTAAGATATTTGTGTCCAAATCCCCAGGGACGAGTATTGGCCGGGGAGCAATCAGCATGAAGTGTGAACCCGGATGGAGAAGAAAAGGGAAAGTGAACGACGGGTGATCAGAAAAGGACGTCTCCGTGGGGGTCACTAAATGTAACTGCAGTGTAAAACAACTTTATGTCTGCAGAGCGTCTACATACAACTAGTAACTACCACTATTACTATAATATGGCAGTGGGATATGTCTTCAGAGCCTGTGTACAGCTGATAGTCACATGTGGGGTCTGGCAGGATTATTTGATCCTTATGTAGTAATAGTTTTGGGTCTTGGTTTTGTAGGGGGGGTTTTAGTAACAATCATTTGTTGGTAGATTTGCTCCATGTGTGGGTATGGTTTTGGTGACTGTTTAGGGGGTATTGTCATATGAAGGTGAAAGTTTGAAAAAATAAATTTGTCATTTGGGGATTTTTACTGGGATGCTGAGGAGATGGACGGGATCTGTGTGGGGTGTGCAGAAAATTTGTGACAGGACACAAGGTTTTTTCCCGAAAAAACTCCACAGTCACAAGAGGGGTTGAAAATGTGGTGAACCCAGTCCCCACCCAGAAAAACCAAAGGGCCCCAGCCCCGGTTTTTTTGGATAGCCACGCCCCCGGTTTGCCCCAACCTCCGATCCAAACCATTTATGTATCCCTCCTTTAAACCTCTGGTTCTGAAACCCGGGTTTTTCGGAAAAAATGGGAGCCTTCCCCAGTAGCCCAATCCCTTGACATTTCGAGGTAAAGGACATTTTGGCTATGAAAACGGTAGAGGGAGCCCTTTTTTTTCAAGGATTGGAGGGGGTTCGGACCCCAGGAGGATCCTGGGAGTAATTAACATCCCGAATTGGGCCCCATCCTCCGATTTCTGCGCCTAAAAAGGTGGGGAGGTTAAGGGGAGGGGGTACTGTAACGGGTTGGCCCGGGGTGGGCCACGGCCCCGGTGCAACCCCGTTCCCCGACAGGGCCCGGGGGGGGAGGTGGGGGCCCCCGGGCCCCCACGTTTGGGCCCTGGTCCACCCGTCCCATCACCCCTGGCCTCGTCCCTCCGGTCCCCGTCCCCCCTGGCCGGAAAATGGGATTCGCCCCCCAGCGCGCGGCGCCCCCATCCATGTGAAATTTAAAGGGACAGGCGGGTAATTGGTAATTGCCCCGGGGGCTGTCCCCAATAGGTTTTGCATCCCGTCACTTCCCCCCTTGGATTATTTGCCCCCACCCTTAGCGAAAAGGGTTCCTAAAGTATATTTTCACCTTACCGTGTACCAACCCCCCGACGT
>JAODAL010015180.1:0-84808 GCA_025379985.1 Phyllomedusa bahiana | reverse complement strand
TTAGTACCCAAAATCAAACGCAATTGGGAGATTTGGACGAAGTCAGACGTCTTTGAGGATCCCTAGCCTCTGGAGAGTAGTCAGAATTTTGGGAAATTATGTGTATTAAATATATTATTCCTGTATTCCTTCTTGCTGCTCTATCCTGAGCCAGTCTTGACACCTTTACCTCGAGTACTATTTTTAACTCGTCAATCCCTTAGTAGCTCATTTCTCTCCTGTCTTAATTTTACCTCCTGGCTGTGGATGTTATTCTCAATATCATTATCAATGTCAACTTTCGAAGGATATTGTAACTATGGCTGTTTAATACTTGTTTCCTTTGTTTGACTAAACTGTTTGTAATTTGGATAACTATGTCTTAAAAACAATAAAAACTCACATGTTTTAAAAAAAGAGTGTTTAAATGTTACATGGATTAATATGATGGCCTTTGCACCACTGACAACAGGTGTAATTTACTATCAAATATGTAGAACACAATTTGCGTACCACTGAGCTCTTTGCGGCAAACAGACGCACGGACTTCAACAAAACTATTTAAAAGTGACACGCAGTGATTGCAATAGAACTGAAAAAACAGGGACAATTTCAACTCCTATCAGAGGTCTGCTGTCCAAAAAATGGTAACAAAAACAATGCTTTTAAATTAAAAGATCACAGAACACACTGACTGCAAAATATCTTCCTTTCAAATGCCTCTCCTCCTGCCGCCTCCCCGCAGCTGCACACACCAGTAGATATCCTTAAAACTTTCTCTAACTAAATAAGAAGCGAAATTATCTAATCTAACTATTCTAAGCTGTAGGTAGGTGGATGGTTTTCTTGTATTAGAAGAGACTATCTCTCAGAGCTGTTAGAATAGCTATTGGTTTAAACGCAGACAGACACGATCCTGCTGTGAAGTGTGATAGCCCAAGAATGAGCTCAAACGGGAAATGCAGTTGAATAGAAAAAAACGAGGTCACGTGATTTTGCAGCCAATGAGATCCATACACCGCAAATGATGACGTTGTACACCTCCTCACCCCCCTCTAACCCTTTTGGAGCTAAATTGGCTGGCCGCCAAAATGACAGGAAACACTGAAAATGGCGCGATAGTAATAGATTATCTGTAAGATTGTCACCTAAACTATCGCGTGATCGAGCCCGCAGAGCCCAGACCACATAGTAGTAGTTCTCTTGCTGAGGGCAGGGCCGCCATCAGAAATTTTGGGGTCCCATACAGCTGGAGCGTCTGGGCCCCCCCCCCGGCCGACCCAACCCCCATCCTCCCCATCCCCAGCCGTCCCAACAGAGCCCCACCCATCCCCCGTCCCACAACAATCACCACCCCAGAAAAATAAAAAAATGTTTTTGGGGTCACAAAAAAGAAAATTTCAATTGTTGCCATTTTTTTGGATTTAGTTCTTGCTGGGTAAAGCAAATACCTCCACATGTCACCATTATAATGTTACTGACAAAGCCAGTATACCCAGACCAATATTGCCAAGCAACAGTATATAAATTCTAAATAATACCGCCACCCATCACTACCATATACTGACTAGCACCACCATAATGTTATTGAC
This sequence comes from Phyllomedusa bahiana, assembly GCA_025379985.1. NCBI lineage: Eukaryota > Metazoa > Chordata > Amphibia > Anura > Hylidae > Phyllomedusa > Phyllomedusa bahiana. The sequence continues at coordinate 83,237 of JAODAL010015180.1, read as the reverse complement.
TAAACCAGTATACCAAGACCAATATCACAATATAACAACAATATACAATCACCTAATAATATCGGCACATCATCACCACATATCTCCAACATAACAATACTGAATAATACCGCCGTACTGTTAGTGATTATAAATAGAGATAGGCGAATTTCTCAAAAATTCGATTCGGTCACTTCGACGAATTTTCCGACAAAATTTGTTTCGTTCCGAATTACTTCAGCACGAATCGCGTTAAAAAGCAGCATTTCCCAGGCTGCAACAGAGCCTGCAGTGTGCTATAAGAAACGTTGTGCCATGCTTAAATATGCAGAGGGAGCTTGGTTTGGTCTTCATACAATTGTTGTGTTTTAGTAATGACACGCAGATGACTGCCGCCGCTCTTAGAAAAACGCTTTACTATAAAATTCCCTGGGCACTTAAGAGGGCAAAACTGACCAAAAAACTCAAGCGGGAATGTAGCCTGAAAAAGTCATGCCAGCGAAAGCTTTGGGAAAAAAAAAAGCTGAGAGCTCAGGTGGCAACATTAGTTGACAGAGTGTGGAGGTGACGGCGGCAGCCACAGCAGCATGAGGTCAGGCAGTGGCACAATGACATTCTGGAGGTGGCAAAACAGAGGAAGCCACAGAGTGGCACAATGACTGATAGCGGAGGTCACCGGCGGCAAACAGTAAGAGGTCAGGCAGTTTGGGACAAAGACATTCTGGAGTGGCAAAACAGGAGGAAGCCACAGAATGGCACAATCACACAGTGTGGAAAGGCACGACAGCAGCAGCATGAGATCAGGCAGTGGCACAATGACATTCTGGAGGCGGCAAAACATTTTTTGGGCCCCAGAGGGGCACAATGATCCCAGGGGTGGGGGGGTCACGAAAGCAGAAAGAAATGAGATCAGGCATTGGCACAATAAACATTCTGGAGGGGGAAAAAACAGTATTAGGCCCACAGAGTGGCACAAGGGAAACAGTGGGGGGTCACGAAAAGCACAGAAAGAAAAATAAGGAAAGTGGCAAAATAAACTTTTCTGGAGGGGGGCAAAACAGTATGGGCCAAAAGAGGGGCCACAATCCACAGTGGGGAAAGGTCCCGGCGGCACAGTATCAATCAGGCAGTGGCACAATGACTTTTCTGGGGGGCGGATAAACATTTGGGCCCCACAGAGGGGCCAAGGGATACGTGGATTCCCAACAGAAAGCAGCATGAGATCAGGCAGTGGCACAATGACTTTTCTGGAGGCGGCAAAACAGAAATTGGCCAAAGAGGGGGCACAATCACACAGTTGGGGGGTAAACGATAGCAGCAGCATGAGATCAGGCAGGGGGCAAAAAGACATTCTGGAGGTGGCAAAACAGGGGAAGCCATAGAGTGGCACAATAAAACGAAGCGGAGGCCCACGGGGGCAGCAGCGGGGCAGGCAGTGCAAAAAGGAACAAAAAAATTTGAGGGAGGACAGGGAAAGCAGCCCAGAGCAGCATGAGGTCAGACAGTGGCAAAAAATGACACAGTGGGGATGTCAGGGCCCAAAGCAACAGCACAGCAGCATGGGGTCATAGAGGGGCACAATGACAGAGTGTTAAAGGTGGGTTTGGCAATACCACCCCCTGTAAAAGGTGGGTGGGAAGAGGGAGAAACTGCCCAGCAGATTGGGGGCATAAAGGGGGGGGCCGGCTCAGAATAGGGGCCCTGAGGCAGTAGTTTTTAAAAACCCAAACCTGACGCCTAAGGCTTTTAAGTGGTGGGAAATCCTGGCCGACCACCCCCTTTTTTCATTTTGAAAAAGGTCAGCCCTTTCCAAAATTTTCCCCCGGGACAAGCGGGTTTTCCCCTTTGGGGAAGGGAGGGCCCCCCCGCCGCCCTGAACACCCCCCTTTTATGCCACACTACGGCCCCCGGGCAGGACAGCTTCTCCACTGAAAACTCGGCAAGTTGCGGCCACACATCCATTTTGGCTCCCCCCAGTATTCCAGCGGATCTTCAAATTGGGGTGGCAGAGTGCTGTCCAAGTAGGCCACATCCTGTTGGTTGGGGGACTGCTCCAGGTCCGCTGCTGCTGCTGGCCCGACTGCCAACCTAAATAGGGGGGTTAAGGGAAAAGCTGCTCATCATAACTCCAACTTGGGTTTTACTACTGATGGAGGCTTAACTGCTCCTAACCCCCCCACCTTCCCCCAGCAGCCCGCGGCAGTAGTACGTGAGCCTGGGGAAAAACCCCCCGGGTCAGCCCTTTAAAAGGGAGGGACGATCCCCGCACATGGGCGCAGCCAACTGTTACGGGGGTTTTCCCCAATAGTATTTGAGTTTGTCTTCCCTCTCAATACCCTGGGAAAAAGGCTCCCTTTTGGGAAAACTTAGCGAGGGTCCAATAGGGGGGAAGAGCCAAATTTAAATCCCTCCCCGGGAATGCTGACTTTTCGGCTGTCCTAGCCACCCAAATTTAAGCATGCTGGGGGCCATCTGCAAAAGTGACTCCCGGGGGGCCCCCTGCCTCCATTTCCACTGTATACTGCCACGGGGGTTTTGGGGGGTCTCTGCCTCGTCTTCCTCATCTCCATCCCCCCTCCTCCAGCTGCTCCTGCTCCTCCTTCTTTGTCACCGGGTAAAAAATCCACTCTTTTTCACCAGACAATGCTTTTTGCCCAATGTTCTCCCCTCCTCCTCCATTTCATTTCCCCCCCGGACTCATTGGCCCACAATTGTAGCCCGCCACGTCTCCAGTCCCCTCCCCAGACAGATTTTTAAAAGCATTTTTTTCCGGGGACATGAACAGTGGAATAAAATTTTTTATTCAACCCGTAGCCCTGGCGACTGAAAAAAATAACGTTGCCTCCTCAAAATGGCCTCAAAAAAACGGCAGATGTCACCATGAGTTTCCACTGTCTGACAAAAAAAGTTACACAGGGAGTACTTCTGTCTGCCGGGATCATAAAAAAAATCTTTAAAGGGCCCTTTTCTCTGTTCAAAACGGGTCTTTCCAACAGTGCAGGCTGGAATTCCGCGGGGGGAAAAAACATCGCATTTTCAGAGTTTTTTTGGGGGGGCCCGTTCTGCACGGAAAACTCAAAGGAGGGTTTTTCCTGGTTTTTGTAGAATGGATAAAGTGCATGCACATTTTCCCGGGCCAAATTTCGGGAAATCTTCTAAGACGGGGGAAAACCCTTCGGGAAAACCTTTTTCCAAAACCAGATTAACACGTTCGCCAGCAGGGCGCATGGACGACCCCTCCTCGGTGCACAGGGGCACCATGTTCCTCCCCTTTTGCCCCGTCACCATGCTTCCGATTTGCATTTGGGGCCCGCGGAGAAAGCCACACATCGTTTTCCCTTGCTGCTTTACGGGGAGCATTTCCCCTCCCCTGTGTAAACTTCGTTCCCCAAAAGGCAACCCCCAGGTGTAGAATTTTGGCGTGACACCGCTGTCCCCTACACATGTGGTATGATGGAGCAGTACTTGTGGAGGCTGAGGGTGGTGGTGGTGGGGGAGGAGGAAGGGCGGAAATGGCGCAGGTGCCCCGCAGTTTTTACAACGTGGAGGGAAAAGCCCGGGGTCCTTTCCCTTTCCCAAATTGTTGGGGGTTTCCTGGGGTTTTTAAACACATTCACCCCAGTGTGCCGAAAAAGGGGATGTACTGGCCCTGACCGAAAATTACAAACTCCAGAAAGTCCGGGCCCCCGCCCGGGCAACCTTTTAACAAACCGATAAGCTAAGGACCCGACCCCCCCTTCCCGTTTTACTATTTTATGAAGTCTGTTTTCTCCTTTTTTGGGAAAAAAAAATTCGGCTTTGGGAAATCTCCATCCGGCTCGGCAAAAACCATTAAATTCTCTGAAGGGGGGCAAAGCCACCATTTGGGAAAGGGGGGGACGCAGAAACCCAAAAACTTTGGGCAGGACACGGGCACTTCTGCACCCCTTTGGAATGGGGTTTGGGTGCATACTGTTTTTCCCCTTTGCCAAACTCCCCGCTGAAAGACTGCTGGCGCCATGAGTCGCGAGGAAGGAGCATCTGGAACGGAATGAAAGTCAAAGAGAAAAAAACTCCCTTCCCGCTGAGGGGGTGGAGCCTTGACTGGCTGCAATGGCATGCATGCCACTGGGGGGCTGCGTTGCGCTGCTGTTGCTGCGGCGGTGGCAGGATGGACCACCACATCTTAGCCAAATTTTTCTCCCAGGCCCACCCGGATGGTGAAAGCTGCATGTGTTGACGCGGGCCTGGTTGGCCCCAAAGTTAGCTCCCTGGCCACGCTTCACTTTCTGCCCAACCCGATTCTACATAAAACCCATATTCGGGTCCCCGGTGTCTTAGCCAAAAAAACTGGCCCACAAACCCCCGAGTAACGATTTTAAAAAACCGCCAAACCGCTCCGCACTGATGACTACTTTCCGGGCCCCTGGCCTTTGCTGAGCCCCTGTTGGGTGCCCACTTTCTTTGGGGCCTGCAAAGCGGGTTTTTTACCCCGGGCCCCCTTGGCTCCCAAACCCCCCAACTGCTGCTTTTAAACCCCGCTGGGCTCACGGCTAAAAACGACCCCCTTGCTGGCTTGCTGCTGCCTTTAAAGCGCAAGCTGACGCCCTCTTCCCCCTGAAAGATGAAAGAAAACCCTTTCCCAACCCCCCCCGGGGTCCCAAGTGGGGGTCCCGGGTACACATCATCATTTGTGTTTCATCGTCCCCTGCTTCCTCATCACCCCCTTTTTTGTAAAGCCGAGGCTGACCTCTCACAACAGAACCCTTCCCCTGCCCCCTCCCACATCTATACTTTGCCGCCTACTGCAAGAAGCAGGCGATATTGGCCCCCTTTCTTTTGCTGGGCCCAATTGCTGCTGACTGCCCTCCTCAAATTGTTTCCCTCCTCGCTATAAAAATTTGGGGGCTGAGCCCAAACCCCTTTGTAGAATTTTCTTTGGGGAGGGAACCGGATGGGCAAAAAGGGGGGGCTGAGGCAGGTGAGGGGGCCCCTGAACCCCCCTCCCTGGCCAAAGCCAACTAATGGTTTGTGGGCTGAGGTTTTCCCCCCGACTCTTGGCTTGGGGGTTTTCCCGATTCATCTGGGGGGAAGAGGATGACCTAGTCAACCCAAACAAAAACCCTTGGTTGCTGAACAACACACGGCCGCTTTGAAGACAGGGGGCAGTTGTGGCCTCACCGAGTTAAACCCCCCTGCGAAATCCCCTTGCCCGTGCTGCAAACCCGGGGCCCGTTCCCCGGGAAAGGTTTTTGCCAAACTTGGGGGCCCCTGGAGGGTGCAGAGCCCGCCACCCTTCCCGCTGAATACTTTTGGGGTTCCCCAAAATGTACGAATTTTGGGGGGGGGGGATATCTTTTTTTTGGGTATACAAAATGTTTTTGGGAAAAAAAAAGGGGGGGAAAAGGGTTTTGGGTTTAGGGAAAATTAAAAGGAAAAGGGGGGGAAAAGGGGGTTTACTTGGGTTTTTTGTTTAAAAAACCCCGGTTTTTAAAAAAAAAAATTTTAAAAAAAAAAAGGTTTAAGAACTAACCCTTCAATTAATTAGGTAAAAAAAATTTAAAATATTTTTGGGCTTTAATTTGTTTTTAAAAGAAAAATTTTTTTAATGGGTTTAAAAGGAATGAATTTAAAAATGGTTGAGGTGTTAAAATTTGGGGGGTTTTAGAAAAAGGGGGAAAAATAATTTAAATTTTTTGGTTGGGGGAAAATTTTAATAAAATTTTATTAAAATTTGGGTTAACAAACGGTTTTTGGGGTTTTTTTGGAAAGCCAAAAAATTTTGGGTAAATTTTAAAAAATTTAGGGGTAAACTAAATATTTGGGAGGGGGGTTTTAAGGGTTTTTAAAAAAATAATAAGTTGTTTAATTTGGGTTAAATTTTGGTACAAGAAAAATTTAATAATTTTTGGTTAAAAAAAAGTTTTTTTTGTTGGGGAAAAAATTTTTTAGGGGGGGGGGGGATGTAAATTTCCAAAAGGGTTAGAAGCAAAAAAAGTTTTTAGGGACAATTCTTTTTTAGAAAAAAAATAAAATTAAAATAATTTTTGTAATTGGTAAAAAAATTTTTTTATAATTTGGGGTTGAAAAAAGGAAATTTTTTAGAAAGAAAAAAGTTTAAAAAAAAACCCGGGTTTAAAAAAAAGAAGAGGCCCAAATAAAATATTAAATTTTTAATGTTAAATTTTGGGTGTTTTTTAAAAAAGGGGTGGTTGGGGTAAATTTTTTTGGGTCTTAGGCCAATAAAAATTTTAATTTTGGTTAAAAAAAAACGTTTTAAAATTTTTTAAAGAAAAATTTTAAAAGGGTGGGTTTGGGGAAAGAATTTGGTGCAAAAAATTGTAGTTTGTAGGTTAAATTTGGGTTGGTTTTTTTACGCCAAACAAAAGAAATAAAAAGAATTAAAAATTTGCTTGTGAAAATTTGGGTACAAAAAAATTTATATATTTTTTGGGGTTTAAAAAAAGTTTATTTTTTTCAAAAAAAACCCGCAAAAACAACGCTTTTAAATTTAAACCCCCGGATTAAAAAGCGCCAAAAAAATTTTACCGCCAAAAAACTAGCTTTGTACGTGTTACAATTGCGTGTTTTCCTTACCCTACGCCAAAAACCAACAAGAGATACAGTTGAAATTTAAAAACCTTTGCTTGTAAAATTGGGCCCTTCAGGAAAAATTTATATTTTTTTGGCTTTGGGAAAAAGCCCCTTTTATTTTTGTCACACCCCCAGCAAAACAACGTTTAAAAATTTAACCCCCGGATGAAATTTTGCGCCAAAGAATTGACCCCGCATAAACTTTTTAGCTTTGTAGCGTGTTCCCAATTGCGTGTTTTCTCCCGCCACACAAAAAGAAAATACAGTTGTAATTAACCTTTGCTTGTAAATTTAAAGGCAAAAATAAAAAAATTTAAAATTTTTTGGCGTTGAAAAAGACGTTTATTTTTTGTCAGCAAAACCAAGCAAAACAACGCTTAAAAAACCCCTGGTTTGAAAAATTTGCACCAAAGAATTGAACCGAAACAAACAGTAGTTTTTTGAAAGCGTGTTACAATTGCGTTTTTTCCCTACGCCAAAACAACAAGAGAAAACATTTGTAATTAACCTTTTGCTTGTGAATTAGGCTACGGGAAAAAATTTATATTTTTTGGGCGTTGAAAAGGGGTTTTAAATTTTTGTCAGCACACCAGCAAAACAACGTTTTAATTTAAGCCCTGGATGAAAAATTGGCGCCAAAAAATTTGGGCCCCGCATAAATTTAGTACTTTGAAAGGGGTTTTACAATTGGGGTTTTTCTACGACACCCAACAAGGAAAACAGTTGAAATTTAAACCCTTTTGCTTGTGAATTAGGCTACATGAAAAATTTAAAATTTTTTGGGGCGTTAAAAAAAGGAGGGTTTTTATTTTTTGTCAGCAAACCCCCCAAAACAACCCCTTAAATTTAAACCCCTGGATGTAAATTTGCCCCAAAGAAATTGAACCGCCAAACTAGTAGTTTTTTAGGGGTTTTAAAATTTGCGTGTTTTTTTCAAAACCCCCACAACAAGAGATACAGTTGAAATTTAAACCCTTTTGTTTTTGTGAATTAGGCTACGGGAAAAATTTTATATATTTTTGGCGTTGAAAAAGAGGGTTTTTTTTGGGGTCAGCAAAAACCAGCAAAACAACGCTTAATTAACCCCGGGTTTGAAAAATTTGCGCCAAAAAAATTGACCCCCAAAAAATAGTAGTTTTGTAGCGTTTTTACAATTGCGGGGTTTTCTACCCCAAACACAACAAGAGATACTTTTGAAATTTAACCCTTTTTGCTTGTAAAATTAGGCAAACAGAAAAAAATTTATAATTTTGGGCTTTTAAAAAAAGAACGGTTTCTTGGGGTCCCCAAAGCACCCCCCCCACAAAACAACGTTTAAAATTAACCCCTGGGGGTAAATTGCGCAATAGAATTGGCACCCCAAAAATGAAGGGGTTTTTTTGTTTTGTAAAAACGCGGTTTTCTTTAAAATGAATACAACGGAACTGGCTTAGATCCCACTTGGATATTGAATGTAAAATCAGCTTCAGTGGACGCACACTGGGTTTCAGATCCAAAAACCCCAAAAAATTAAAATAGAACATTAAGAAACATCTCTGAGACAAACTGGACACCCCAAAAGAAATCCCCTATAATAAAAATCAATTCTTTTTTAAGAAACTAAACAGCCGCGGGGAAAACACCTTTCCCCGGGTACACATGATAGGGGTGTGAGCTCCCCGGGGTCCGCCCCGGACTTATATAAATTCGGTGACGTCCCCAGAACCCCCCCGGTCCCCCTTTATTTTGGGTTCCCCCTCTGGGACCCTGTCCCTGCAGGCTAAACCCTTCCTTTTCCCCCCAGAGGGGCTTTGCCCCAGGGAGCGCCATGTGCTCGCAAAACCCCTTTTTTTTTTTCAATCAAAACAAACTTTTTGTTCAAACCCCCCGTACCCCCAAAGTTCGACTTCGTTTCCCAACCGAAGTTTTCCTGAAATTCCCAAAACAATTCCACTTCATTAGAATCGATTTCCCCCCCAAACTCTAATTTTTAAACCATCACAAACCCAAAAACCCAAAATTTTTCCCCCCATACAGTGACCCCCATAGTGGGAGATACTGTGTACAAACCGGCTTTGCAAAAAGTTTACTTACATTTAAGCATCACAAAATGACATTGTCCCGGAGTCCCTTCACTTTTCCCCCTTTTTTTCTCTATTCGGGGGCCCCGACCTCCCCTGATGAGTTTTTCCCCCATTTCCCCCACCATCCCTGGAAAAATTTTTTCAACACAAACACCCGAGGGCACCTCACTTTTTTTTTCATTTTTCCCCCAAAAGAGTCCCCTCCCCCCCCTTTACAAACCCCCCATTTATATGGGGCCCCAAAAGAAAGAATTACCCCCTGGTAATTATGGGGGCCCCCCCCAGTCGGTATGTAGGAACAAAAGGGGCCCCCCGGGGGGTAGCTTGGCACCCACCCGGGGAGTAAACTAGGTACTTGGGGGGAACGTAGGGACTTCAGGGCCCCCCGGGAGTAGCTTAGGGTTTTCCCATGTAGGTACAATTTGGGGTCCCCCTGTAGCTTAGGGGCCAAACCCCCGGGGGTAGAATAGGGGCCTCTGTAGAAATTTTGGGGGCCCCCAAGTAGGTAGAATAGTCCCCCCCTGTAATTAGGGCCTTCCCCTTTTAGGGAGAATAGTCCCCCCGTAGATTAAGGGGCCCCCGTAGGCAAATATCCCCCCCCCCCCCGTCCCTTTGGGCCCCCCTGTAGGCAAAAAGTTTCCCCCCCCGTCCTTAGGGCCTCCTGTAAAGGGATAGTTTCCTCCCCCCCCCCGTCATTTTGGGCTTTCCCCGTAAAGGGATAGTTCCCCCCTAAATCTTAGGGCCCCCTGAGGCCAATAGTCCCCCCCCCAGTTATTAGGGGCCCCCCGTAAGGGATAGTCCCCCCCCCAAAATTTGGGCCCCCTGTAAATAGTTCCCCCCCCAGTTATTAGGGCCCCCTGTAGGCCTAGTCCCCCCCCCCCCAGTTATTAAAGGGGCCCCCCGTAGGGATATTTCCCCCCCTCTTTAGGGGCCCCCCGTAGCCCAATTACTTACCCCGGCCGCGGCCCCCCTCCGGCGTTTTCCCCTTTTTCCCCCGGGCCCCAAAGCCTTGGGTTTCTTTAAAGGGTTGGGGCCAAGGACAGGAAGCTCGGGCAGGGGGCCCCCGTTGAAAGTCACTTCCGCCGCGCCCCTGCCGAGCTAGGTACGGCAGGGGCCCGGGGGCGCTCAGCTCTCCCTTCCCTACATTCATCTTAATTTTATGCGCATCGCACGGATTTGCATACAATTAAGATACCCCCCTGTGAAGAAAAGGGGGGGGGACCTGCTGAGCCGGGGGCCCCCCGGGCCCTTTACAGCTGCCCGGGGCCCGGGAGAGCCAAAGCCCGGGTTTCACCCGCCCAAACGGGGGCCCTTTCTTTTGGAGGGCGACCCCCTAGATTTGAAGCATCTGAAACAGCTGCTCTTGACCACACCTTGGTGCAAAAATTTTCCGGGCCCTGAACTCCCCAGGGTCCCGATTGAGCCTGGTTGGTGGGATCCCAGGCCCAGTTATACTGTCACAGTATAGACGCTGTAGACAGATGGGCGATCCACAGGTCACCGCATAGGGTTGGCATAATCTTCGCCAAGGACCGGAGTCTAAGGTGCCCTCTAGTCTTCATTGGCAAGGATTTTTCGACAGGGAAATAATTGATATTTTTTTGCCCTAATGGCAAATCTAGTTCCACTACAACAACTTTGTCCTCAGTCAGACCACTTTTAACTTGATCTGGCTGTTCTAACAGTTATGCGCCTACTTTTGGAGGCCCTCATTCATAAATTTGTCTAATCCTAAAAATGTGGTGCAACGCCCTCAGAATGCCCCCACATCTTTGCCGCATTACAAAGAGTCGGGGCAGTTGCAGATTGTGCCAGCGTATGACTGTTCATACATCTATAGAACAGGGCTATGCCATCTTTTTGGCTCAGAGTATGCCAGAAGCCTGGTGCAGCCCCATTCATACATGTAGTCCCCAGTTTTATTATGTATTCTGGGGCTAAAAGGGATTTAAGATTGCTCATGGCAAAATATGGATACACAAGGTCACAAATAAATATTGTGACACTGATAATGAAATTATGAAACATATGTTAATGTAATTTTGTCATCAAGTCATTTTAAACTTTTTGTGTTGTGCTGATTGGATTCCCAGTGCTGATTTACAGGCACAATAAATCCTTGCCCTGAAGAGCATTCAAAAGCCAGAGAAGATAAACGTGACATGCCAAAGGTCACCAGGGTTGCAGTTCCTGGTACCACAGCTAGGTTTATGTGCTTCAAAGCCAGTGTCCTGACCAGTGACCATTATTGTAATGCTTGATTATCATTACTTTAGGATTAATAACTCTGGCTAATTTCCAACAGAGATTGCAGATTACATACAATTAAGGATGTAAAATGACAATTCTCTAAGGAAATATCCTGTTCATTATGTGTGGAGAGGAATTGTTGTCAGATGGTATTATAATCACTGTCACTGACATCAGTTACCCCACAGCACTTAATACACCTGGAAATGTTTCATGGCACACAGAATAAAAAAAGCTGCACAAGGATTGTCCGGGATCGGACAGGAATCAATATATTATCTCCATGCGTGTGACTTCCTCCTCCTTTGTGTTTGTAGCGGATGACAGTGAGATTAGTTTGTTGAAACTGCTATTATTGAAATATTGGTCTCTAAATGGAAATGGAAATTGTCTTAAACCTCATTTAGAATTCGAGTCAGAAGCACTGTGGGGCTGTTATTCAGAGTTTTACTATACTGTGTGCTAAGATGGTAGTTTGATGCTTAAAAATCATTGACAAACTACAATATCTATAGTTATGGTTTGCCATATGTGTATTTCTTTTGATACATATTACAAAACATTATCTATAGCCCAATGTTATTATATAATACAGATATACAATACAAGAAATATTAGGTTACATTCAGATAATTTGGTTGTGGTTTTAGTATAATGGTCATTGTTTCTTACTGTAGATTCCGCTAACAAATTCCACAGCGCTGTACAGAGATTAGATTAAAGATATGTATATCACGTAATCTTTTCTTCAGATCCCTCTGGTTGCAAAGTGTCCTGGAATTAACAGCACTCAAAAAATAAATAATAATAATAATAATAAAACCAATTCTACCTCCTTCTAGTGTCCCAAACCAGGGAGCAGATGATTTAGTCATTTGCCACTGATTCCCCCTGCTCAGGCAAAGTCTATTCCTGCATAAACTTCCTGTGCACTCCCCTTAATGATCAGGCAGAGCCCTAATCTTATTAGACAATATTTTTTGTCTAATCACAGGGTTGTTTATTTTCGATCCAACAATCTTCTCTGTCCTTGCCTACAATTATCTCTATGATCAGAGCAGGATAGAAAGGGGTAGTTGAATGATCAGTGTTCAGCTTCCTGCTATAGACAGAATGGCAAGTGGTGTGAAAAAGGGGGACAAATGGTCTCTGTGAATGGAGGAGCAGGCTAGAGGAGCTCTTAAGAAGCAGAATGTGGGAGGTGTTCATGGGGAACATTCTGCCTTAGAAAAGGGGGCATAGGGAGCATTCCATGTGAGAAATGAGGAAATGAGGTTCAGTTTATGTGAAAGAGGGGGTTTAGGAGAGAATAGGGGGTATATTAGTTGTAGTCTGTTTGATACAGGTAAATGACCATGTAACAGTCAATGTGAGGTAGGCGGATAATTCGAGGAGAATGAGGACCATGTGCAACAGTCTTTAAAGGTAGGAACATACAGAGAGGTAATCTGGTCCAAATGGAAAAGAAGGGAAAGACAAAGAATGAGAAAACCTCACCTGTAAATCAATGGATTTAGTTGTACTATACTGGGTTAGTCAGAGTACCAGATTATAACATGTATCTGCCACTATAATATGGAGGCAATATTTGTCTTTGTAAAGTGGTTTTTAATCAGTAACATTAGAGTTATATTATGGTGGTATTATTTAGGTCCTGTTTAGTTGCATTTTAAAACCTCTTCAAATGCTTATTACATGTCCTCTTCTGAGTTGATCGAATATGGTTGTTGGTGCAGTTTTTTAACATTTGGGACTACACCTTTTGCTTAGAGTCACACTTTGTCAAAAAGTGGTAGATTCCAGTACAATGCTTAAAGCATACCTATTGTTTTAAGAACATTTCCATAAATCAACAGTACAAACCTAGATTAGAAGCTATGTAAAATAGATTTTTCTTCTTTCTCCACTTACCACCCACCAATTCCCACATTCATTCACTGATCGCTCACTGTCAATTCACGGGTTAAACATGTCTTTCGGGAGATACATTATCAGCCTTACTGCAATTTATAACTGTCTATAAGTAGCAGTAGGTAGTGAGGGTAGGGAGTTGCTTCTAGAAATGGTTGGTTAATGCATTTTGGCGTGGATTTTACAATCCATGCATTAGAATGGGGTTTCTGCACACCCACTCTTATGCTGTGCAAAATTTCTGTGGAGACTTTTGACTGCTCTGAAGAAACTATCTGCCATAGTGATAAGTAGCAGACTACTTATTCTACATGGGAATTCCAAGGATTAGGTTTATTGAAGGACAAGGAGGATTACACTTGTGTAGATTTTCTGCACACCAGTGTAAGCCTGGGATTTCCACAAATCTTGTAGTAAAATATGTAAAAGATTAACAGTATGCAAAACCTGATGTGTGTGAATATAACTGGCCATCTCACCCCATTCATGGACTCACAGTAGTGCCTCTTATTACTGCTGGATAATGCCATCTATGCTGCTTCTGTGTGTGTGAAAAACAGGAGAGCGAGGTCTCATCTTTTCTGTGTATGCTGTAAATTGTAGACATCATAACAGCTCTCTGCTGCCCACTCTGGAGGTAAAAGCAGACAAACAATCATAGTCAGAGCTCACAGAGGAGAAAACTGCTGAAAATGCAGGATACAAGTCAAATTGTGGTCCAGAATACTGTTTCTGAAAAGCCATGTAAAATGAAAATGATATCTTAAGACCATAGCCGTAACTTTCGGGGGGGGCGGAGGGGATTGGTCCCCCCACTTTTTTCTGGGTGGGGGACAGTCCCCCCCACTTTTTAGCTACTTCAATAAAAATAATCCATGTGAAAGCATGAGAATACAGTAAGTGGGGAGAGCAGAACACAGAGGAGGAAGAAGTTAACTCTTTGCCTCCTATATTTCTGTGCATCTTGGGGGGACAGAGTAGATAGCAGCCTCAAGTGCAGAGTGAGAGCAGCGCTGATTGGTAGAGCAGGAGTCAGCAGGGGCTGCTTCACAAATCAGAACGCTGCTCACAGTCCGCACACTCTTTTCTGGGCTGTATCTTTCCCTACATTGTATACTACTTCCCCATGCTCAGCCCTCATCAGAGAAGAAGAGAAGCTCTTGCCGAATGCCAACTGCACCATGCTACAGGAGACAGGTAAGGATGGGACAAGGGTGCTAGGCATTGTGTGTGCATGTGAGTAGGGTATGTACTGTATATGTGATATATATATATATATATATATATATATATATATATATATATATAATATAATATATATATATATATAATATATATATAATATATATATATATATTATATAATATATCATATATATATATATATATATATATATATATATATATATATATATATATATATATATATATATACTGTACAGCATTGTGTCTAGCCATGTCACTTCTTTCCTGCACTTACATGTCAGGGAAAATGAAAGTGAATGGGGCCAGCCCCATAGCAGTGTGGACTGGCCAGAACGTACTTCGAAAACATCTGGCATATAACAGAGTACACAGTACGCCCAGCTATACGCCGTGTGAACATACCTTAAGGGTATGGTCATGCAGAAGATATGAATGCTGTTTATGGGGTGGATTCAGTGCTGGATCTGCCTCAGAACCAGCGACCAATCCGACAGGAAACTGATTTACATTATACCCTATGTAAAATCAGTGTCATTGTCTAGATGACACTGATTATACTCGAGTATTCTCGGCGCATACTGTCAGCGCCTACACAGAATTCTTCGAGGTGTTTTATGTACTAACAGCACGTACTAACGGATAGGAGGGAGAACTCTGCCTCGGGCAGTCTGGGTCGCTTGCTTGTCGGAATTCTGCGTTTGCAAGCGCTGAATTTCCAACAAGCAAACAACACCGTCAGTGCCGAAAAACCATCATCTGAACTCACCCTAAGTGTGCAGTGTGTCTGTGTTCAATATATGTATATATACACACACACAAGTTCTGGAGTACCTTGTCTAATGTAGTCTCTGGGGTACAGTGGGTAATGTAGTAATCTCTAGGGTACAGTGAGTAATGTAATCTCTGGTGTATTATGAATAATGCAGTAATATCTGGGGTATGGTGTGTGAACTCATCTCTAGGGTACAGTGAGTAATGTAATAACTGGTGTATGGTGTGTAATATAGTAATCTCTGGGGTACAGTGAGTAATATAATCTCTGGGATATGGTGTGTAATGTAATCTCTGGGGTACAGTGTGTAATGTAATCTCTGGGGTACGGTGAGTAATGCAATGTATTTCTAGGGTTCTGTGTGTAATATAATACATTTTTGGGGCACAGTGAATTATATTATTTCTTGCAATGTGCAATTCATGTAATTTCTGTGACCACCATGTGTAATATAATTAATTTCTGGAGTGCAGTGAGTGTTTCATTTCTGGTGTATGATATGCAATAAAATAAATTTTGGGGTACAGTATGTGACATAAGTGATTCCTAGGGCTACAATAAGTTTGGGTTCTTTTATTTTCCTCATTCTGTTGTGTGTATAACAAATTTAATGGGGTAGTGATGTGGAATGGGAGGGGTTAAGCGAAATTTGCACAACATTTTTTATTTTCATCTCGAGGGGGAGATATTATAGGTGGGCTTGTTCGGTTTCATTGCCAGGGCTGCTTTTTAGCCCCAGTCCGGCTCTAAACTACAGGAATTAGAGAGCCACTCATAACCTTACAGATTGCACCAAAAGTGTTTGCCATAAGGACTCCACCCGGACCTGCTGGGGTAGCCCACAGCACTCCCCCAGACCAGTGCAGGGAGAGGAGGGGAGAGAAGGGAAGGGAGGGGAAGTAAAAGGGAAGGCGAGTGAAGGAGGGAGGGAGATAGGGATGGGAAGATAGGGGATGAGAGGGAAAATTGGTCCCCCCCCACTTTTTGAACCAAAGTTACGCCCCTGCTTAAGACCTCTTTGCATTAAACCAATCTTGTTTTAAATAAATATCATTATTATTATTTATTTTAAAGCACCATTAATTCCAGGGCGCTATACATTACAAACAAAGTACAGTGCCAACAAAAAATGACTAACAACTGGTACAGAGGGGTAGAGGACCCTGTCTGCAAAGGCTTGCAATCTACAAGGAAGGAGGAAAGAGACAAGAGGTGAGGGCCAGACATATTTGTGGCGTGGAGTAGTGGAGACAGGGTTATTGTAGGTTCTAGGCTATCCTGAAGAGATGGGTTTTCAGGTTGGTTTTAAAGCGAGTGAGGATAGCATACAGTTTAATGTGTTGGGGTAGTCAGTTCCAGAGTATGGGGTAAGTGGGAGAGAAATCTTGGAGACGGTTGTTCGAGGAGCTGACAAGAGAAGAGTAGAGAAGAAGGTCCTGTGAGGAATGGAGATTGGGGCGGGGAAGTATCTAGAGATTAAGGCAGAGAGGTAGAGTGGGGGGAGTTTATGGAAAGTATTGTAGGTCATGGTTAGTAGCTTGAACTGAATTAGCTGGGCAATGGGTAGTCAGTGAAGGGACTGGCAGAGAGGAGAGGCCGAGGAGGATAGGTGGATAAGACAGGCAGCAGAGTTGAGGATAGTTTACAGGGGAACAAGAGTGCTAGATGGGAGGCTGTAGAGAAGGATGTTGCAGTAGTCAAGGCGGGAGATGACAAGGGCATGGACTAGCATTTTTGTAGTTTTGGAGTTAAGGAATGAGCGGAAACGTGAGATATCTTTCAGGTGGAGGTGGCAGGCAGAGGTAAGGGCTTAAATGTGTGGTTTAAAGCTTAGTGAGGAGTCAAAAGTTATCCCAAGGCAACAGGCATTCCTTACCATTGAAAGTGAAGAGATGTTGATAATGATACAGAGATCAGATCGTAGGATAGAATGGGATGGTGAAAAGATGATATATTCAGTTTTCTCCACATTTAGGTTTAGGAGGTAGGAAGAGAAGAAAGAGGATATGGACAATAGACAGTCTGTGATCATGGAGAGAAGAGAGGTAATGTCTGGGTCGGAGATATAAAGTTTGGTGTCATCAGCATATAGATAGTATTTAAAGCCATGTGATGCTATGAGCTGATCCAGGGCAAGGCTGTAGCTAGAAAAGAATAGAGGACCCACAACTGACCCCTGGTGGACACCAACAGAGAGGGGGCAGGAGGAGGAGGTAATGCAAGAGTGAGAGATGCTGAACATTTGATCAGTGAGGTATGAGGAGATTTAGGGAATGCTAAGTCTGTGATGCCGAGGGATGAGAGAATTTGTAGCAGGAGGGGGTGGTCAACAGTATCAAAGGAAGAGGACAGGTCTAAGAGAATAAACACAGAGTAATGGCGTGAGACTTTAGCAGTTGCTAGATCATTGTTGACCGTGGTTAGAGCGGTTTCTGTAGAGTGGTGAGATTGGAAACCAGACTGCTGGGTGTCGAGAAGAGAGTTGGATGAGAGATGAGAGAACAGTCCAAGATAGACATGCTGTTCAGGGAGTTTAGAGGCAAATGGAGGCTGTGGTAAAGGGCAATAGTTGGATAGAGTGGATGGGTCAAAAGATGTCTTCTTAAGGATGGGTGTGATGGTAGTGTGTTTAAAGGAGGAAGGGAGATGCTAGAGATTAATGATAAGTTGAAAAGATGGGCAAGGGCTGGGATAATGACAGCACTAGGGTCAGGGATGAGATGGGATGGCAGTGGGTCAAGATAACAAGTAGAAAGATTGGATTTGGAGAGTAAAGAGGAAAGCTTGTCATGAGTAACAGTGGAGAAACAGGTTAAGGGAGAAGAACATTGTGACAGTATAGGGTCCGGTGGTGGGGACAATACAGGTATAGGGGCTAGCAGTGGAGAGTGTGAGGTGAAGCTTACTCTGATAAGGTTGATCTTGTTTAGGAAGTGAGTGGCTAAATCATCTGCTGAGAGAAGATATGGGGGAGGGTGTGCTTGGGGATGGAGGAGAGAGTTTAAGGTGTTGAACAGTTGTCTAAGATTGTGAGATAGCGAGGATATGATAGTGGTAAAACAATCCTGTATTCTCTATATTCTTTTAATTTCTATTTCTATTAATTTGCATTCATGGACTGGCTCCAGAGCAGATGCTACACTGACCATTTAACCATACTAAACTGCATTAGTTCTGGTGATGGTACACTGCTTTATATCTGCTAACATGGATACTCAATAAACAGATCCCACTGGAATCCATAAAAATTCTTCATCAATCCATAAAGTTACTTAGTGAATTATTAACAAAACACAAGGGACTAACACTAAAGTTTATATTAGACATACTGTACACATGTCCATTATAACACACAGATGTAGCAAAAATAAACTTGACAGATAATACACCATGGTTTCATAGCAACAAAAGTTATCTCAACTTTTTCATTGCTTTCAGTTGCTTTTGTTGTGTTCTAAGAACAGATAAGATGGAAAACCTATCACAGCCATATAAACTGTGTTACATCTCTTTGTCTATTTTTTTGTAAAAAAAAAAAAAAAAAAGGACTAGAAACAGATAAAATATTTAGGAGTGGCCAGGTTTTCTTGGTGCCCAAGGCAAAGATTTTCAGAATATGCATTATCATCATTGCCAACCTAAAGGGGGTATTCCCATTTCATTAAGTAGCTTTAAACATGTAGGCAAATGGAAATAAAGATTATTATCAAATGCAATCCTGTTACAATTTTGTGATAATTACATCAAAGATAACAGAGTCACTCAGCAGCTAACAATGGGTCTTTGTAGCATGTACGTTTTTTTTATCTCACTAAAAGCTACCTCTCATGACAAATACACCTTGATTAGCTTACATTTAAAGACAGACATCCATTACCAATGTCCTTGAAACAGACACAGCTAGGAACTAGCAGAGCTGAAATGTCAGTCATTGCTGTACACCTATGCAAAGCCAGTATAGGAAGTGTGAGCCTGAAGAGGCTGAAAAGCGTGAAAACAGCTAGCTAGGACAACCCAAGTTCTTGATGATAGCTATCTGATGGACAGTCACCCCCAATGTCCCGATAACCATTCAGTTCCCACCAATCACCAGAGTTCTAATTTATTATACATTCTTCACTTTTCTTCTTTCCCTCATTTTCTCTCCAGTGTTCTTTGACTGTACATACCAATTTAAAAGCAGAATAATCTGTAAAAATTGTGCCACTCCCCTGAATGGAACCTTAGGCTGCTAACCCCTTATTCTGGTCCTGTAAATTCTATATCTTACATTTGGAAAGTTAGGGTAGCTAAGTCATTTTCCATACAATAAATTATAGTGCAGTTTAAGTGACAAGCAGCAAAGCACACTATGATAATTATCCACAGATATAATTCTTCTAGCAAGTTTGATGAATCTTCCAGATAACCTTTAGTTAGAACTAATGATGTTGTTACCATAGATATAAACATATTAATGCAAACATTTATTACTGATCAAAGTGTCTGTCAGGCTTTGTCAGTATTTGTCATGTGTGTCTGCCATGGGTTCTGGCTGCTGGAGTTTCCCTATAGCAAATGTAATATCACTTGGTGTCTATCCTTCCTCACTGGTCTCCTGAAATATCTTGATCAATAAAATTCCCTCCCTATTATCCCCTCACACCATCCTCACATATATCCTTGCACATGAATATCTATACACAACCATCTTAAATGTACCTCAGTAATATCCCCGGCATCTATATTCTAATATCTTAAATTTTATCTCACACATAACCTAATGTTTCTATACATAAAGCATGTAGGTTGAAATAATCTATTTGAAGATGTTGGCAGGCCATCTAGAGGTAGTAAATGGGAGTGCATCTTATATATTTACATTTTACACTGCTATCATCATAAAACATGTTTTATGATGATAATAATTTTATCAAGTTAAATTGAGCAGAAATGTGTGTACCTTTCATTAAAATCCTAGAATCCTTGAGTATGATTCCAAAACAAAGGTAATGTACTAGAGATAACAGACTGGAGTTTGTTGCTTTTATACAATTGTATAAACCAATAATTGTTAAACCATTGTGTTTCCCCTCTATATAAATTTTTATTTGCTGTGATTTTACCACCTGATGGGAATGAATATTTCAGAAAAATACTATATAAAGTATACTAGATATACTTAATGCATTTTTTAAACTCAACATTAATTAAAGGTTACTGGAGATAGATGCCACAAATGTTTTAGAAGGCACAATCATTTTAATAAATGTGCTGTCTCCATGGCTATATGTGTGCCACAAATTGAAATGTATACTAGCTACAAGCATATATATATGTAGAACTTCTACTACAGCTTACACCAGTTTCTGGTGTAATTTAAAGTAAATCGGTTAGGCCTTGGAGAACCATGTCTACTTCAATTTAAGTGGTTTTCTCACCACAATGATTAGCATTTAACATGTAGTTAAATAAAAATGAAAACTATTACCAAATACATTGCTCTTTTAATTTTGCTTTGGTCAGGAGATCAAGAAAATTTGATCTTTTTTTGAGTGTACATGTTTATCTGGTTACTGACCACCTCTCGCCACCTCTTCCAGCTCTCTGATCTTTCATTGCTCCAGGCTGCTGTCAGACAGTTCAGCCATGGTGAGTCACTTCCTAGAGAATGGACTTTGTTTACCTAACTAAGGGCCACATGTATGAAATGGTTTTGGGCTAAAACTCACTTTTTTCCCCATAGATTTCACCCTTTAGAGTTATGTAGCCTTGTTCATTACACTTTTTAATAATAATCTCCTGCAGTTGTGTCACTGTAACAGAAATAGCTAGGAACAGCAGAACTAATATGTTAATCACTGCTGTACAACCACCCACATCCAGATCAGGAAGTGTGAGTCCGAAGCTGACTGTGACTCTCTGAAACTGCATGGCGAGAAAAATCCTTTACACACTGGCCTTTTTTCCTTATTGTTTTTTAAAAGTGATGAGCAAAGCACAAAAATGAAACAAAGTTGCACATTTTTGTACACATGTGATTACAATTTAAGGGTTAATTTTCTGGCTTATGAGAATTGTTAAATTTCCTCCTTAAACTATGTTCACATGTTGGATTTTCCTATAGAAAAAATCCACCGTGGAAGCAGACACCGAAATCAGTGGTGATTCTTTGGACATCTGCCGAGGATTTTATCTTTGTAGAGACCGTTTTTGCCTCTGATAAGAATATGTTTTAGCCCAATTTCAATGGGGCCAATCAAGTCCGCCTGCCCAAAGCCGAATCCAGACATGATCAGCTTCAATGAATGTCCATGTTTTTTTTTTTACACATCAGTGCCGTAGAAAATGTTTGAACTACAGTACAGATTGCACATTCCAATAAATGGTATCTGCTTTGCCCATGGATTTTAATGTGGAATCCGACATGAAACTACCCTTGAAAGTGTTCAGAAGCAAAATGTGTACTTGCATCATCCTGTTGTGGACATTATAGCAAAAGAAAAAAAATGTGACTAGCTGCTGAACTGTTCGTGTGTTACGAAGGTCTCTGTCTAAATAGGTTTTTTGAAAATATGCTGCATGGTTAATCTGACATTAAAATAGAGAAAGTAATAGTTTAGGTCCTGCCAGGTCTTTTACCCTTTCTATGACTTTTCAGCTTGAGTTAAAGCACTTGAGTTAAAGCACTTTACTATGAAGTAATCTACGAGACCGGTTGGTAGAGATGTGCTTTTTGGGCAATAAACTCTTGCAGTCGCAGGACTTGATTGAATGATTGGGTATTGTGCTGTCAGCAGAGAACCAGAAAAGCAACTTGACAGCAGCAATGCCGTACACCATATCAGGCTGCACTATTAGATTTTTCTACAAAAAAATTAGTTTAGAAAACCTGATTACAGCAGCTACAATTAGATCTGCAGTACATGGAAAACAATTTAAAACGTTTTACTTCTATCCTGAAAGGCTTCCTTTAAATAAAAAGTTCATTCTTAAGTTCTTACATAGTAGTAAATGGGAAATTCTAACAACAAATTTAGAGATTGAAAGCTCTCCAAATTGGAAAATAATGTTATAGATTCATCATACTGACAAAAGACGTTTATTGTAAAGTGATAGTCGGTATAACCACATATACTCTGGACCCCTTTTCAAAAACAGCTCCAGTAACTGAATAAAAATCTGCCTAATTTGTCGCAAAATAAAACATAACATCAAAAAACACTGGTAACTGATCTCACTTCTATTACTCTGGCATCTGACAATTTTTAGGTTTTGTAGTTTGAATTGTAGAGGAATTGTATAACAATTTTAGTTACACAGATAAAGTCGGCCATTTTTATTGATATTAACTTTAATTAATTTAACTCACAGTCCTGCAGCGAGCTCAAACTTTAACATGGTTATTGCATTATGACAACCAGTGTGAGATTGAGGTACTTGGTCACACCAGAGGAGTCTATTAGAGCCCACCTTCTATTTATACAGGACATGTGATGGACCATTTTTAAGTATTTTGTAAGTAATGTCTGCACATACAGGGCCACGTGTATGAAAGCTGTGTAGGTCTAAAACCCACTTTGTTGCCCATAGCAACCAATCAGATCTCCCCTTTCATTTCATATAGTGCTCTGGAAAAATGAGAGGAGCGCTCTGATTGGTTGCTATGGGCAACAAAGAGAGTTTCAGACCTGGACAGTTTTCATGCATGTGGCCCACAAAGTTTAATAAACAAAATTGGGTGTGGGATTAAGGACAACTCCTAATGAGGTTGTTGTCTGCTAGACCTTTGGAGCCCAGAAATGTTAGTTGTATTTTATTGTGTAAGAGTTTGGGCCCAATGGAGGAATCCTCTGGTACTTTGATGGACCAATTTGATAACAGTCCTTGTCCATAATCTCTGAAGATTTCATACAGGAGAGTTTTGATCCTGATTTCACCCCTGAATAAGCTGATAATGCATGTTGTGTAGGTAGTAATTAGTGTAAACATGATGTAATACTTCCCAAAGTATTAATACCTAGGTAAACAGACTTTAGACTGTGTCTTAGAAATAGTGACAGCTAATTCATCTTTTCACACTATTTTTATTTGTGTCAGAGTTATACTATGTGAGGATTTCTTGTCATATACCTCCTATAAGGTTCTCTGATCTATGTCATTGTATAGCAATGCAATACCATGCATGTAGGTTGTCTGTAGTCTACCATGTAATAAAAAATATAAAGGGTACTGTACTTTTTTTCTCAAAAGGGTTGTCTTTTTTGTTATACATTTAGCTCAGCTTGTGTGTAATTGTGTATATATTCTTAATGTATGTGTTTTGTGTGTTTGTTGTGTGATTTAAACATATGTTTTTACTGTAATTTGCACGGCAGTAAGCGATGGTGTTCCGTTTGGAACATCATCTCTTTCTGCTGCATATATTATAGCAGAGTCGGCTGGCCTGCTGGCTAGTGCATATGCGCTGCTCCACATAGCCACCCGCAGCCCTCCCTGAACAAACGTCATACTACGTCCCTAAGGAGACATTTTTCCCCTTCTAAGCCACTCTCGCCTCTCACCCAGTCAACCAGTAAGTTCTACGCTGCATTGACGAGGGGCAAATACCCCGAAACAGATGTCTGTAGATGGACTTAACTGGTGTGGCTCAAATCCCTTTCACATTACTAGTCTCCTGTGAGCTACATGTGAATTGAGGATAACTACATCCAAAAGAGTGCGCTGTGGAGCTCCCAAGCTCTTTTCCCATAAGCCTTTGCTTTATGGAAAAACAGTCAGTGAGGTCTGAAAGTCGCGTAAATCCTCACACTGACCAATTTATTGGTGGCTCTCCCTAAAGAGAGATTTTTCCCCTTCTAAGCCACTCTTGCCTCTCACCCAGCCAACTGGTAAGTTCTACGCTGCACTGATGAGGAGCAAATACCCTAAAACAGTTGTCTGCAGATGGACTTAACTGGTTTGACTCAAATCCCTTTCACATTGCTAGGCTCCTGCAAGCTACATGGGAATTGAGGATAATTACATCCAATAGCATGCGCTGTGGAGCTCCCTAGCTCTTTTCCCATAAGCCTTTGCTTTATACTCTGTATAGTGTGACATTCCATTCGCAGAGATCTGTGGCCGACTACAGTGTGAAAGTGCCAGACAGCCTGGTGACTATCGTGTATGTCCTTGTCAACAGGCTGGTGATTTTGCTATAGTGTATGCAGCAATAAGGGATGACATTCTGAGTGGAACGTCATTACTTACTGCCCCACACGTTACAGTAAAAACATATGTTTAAAAAAATACAATAAACACACAAAACAAATTAATAAAGTATATATACATTTGCACACAAACTAAACCAAATTAAAAAAAAAAAAAGGACACCCCCTTTAAGAAATAAAAATGCAATGCGCTCTATACCTCTTTAAGCCATTACTACTGCAGACTGTTGTATTCCATACCACCAAAAAAAGGTACACCAACCCAACAGAGGACAAAGGGATATGTTTTGGCCTCCACTGGGTGAATACATTTGACATATGTGATATGAGCTTTCCACTCACATTGAGCAAACCGACGCTGCAAGTGCACAGTAAATTCAGCCTTAAAGGGGTTGTCTCACTACATTGATTCATCTTATCTCAGTCCTGTTTTCTTGGTTTCATTTTGAATTCAGGGGCGTGTTTATTGGCTTCTAGTAGGCTGCAGTAGAAGCCAGGTCTGTAGCTATAGCACCAGTGCTGGCAGCCTATCAGGAGAGATCAAACAGGTCTGTAGCTATAGCGACCTGAGGAGCTGATGCAGCCTATACAGGAGGGGATATCTCAGAATAGGTAGGATACTGTTAGTGGACATGTATTGCAAAGTGACTCATTTTTGCAATATCTTTAGCATAAAAAGCAATCCTTGTAGTGAGACAACCCCTTTAAGAAATGAAAAGGAAGAAATAGTAATAACTATGAAATGGAAGAACCCAAGTAAAAAAAACAAAAAACTGTTTATTTTAATGATAAAAATACTTGTTAATATTTGAACACAGAATAATGGTAGCTACCTCTGTTTGGTTAAAACCATATTTTATTTGGAATTCAGTAAAGTTATTCTAAGGTTTAATTTTTAGAGGGGCTTTGTCCACATTATGAGTTTGCTTCACATTTTCAGTGCAGAATTTTCAACAACAAACAATACAGTCGAGTTTTACAAATTCAAATTCTTATGCTTTTTGCAAAAAGTATTACAGTAATTGATGTGAGAGTATTCTGCAGAGATTCAATCCAAAGCAAGCTCTATTCTGCTACAGATTTTTGCTTGATTTTAATACTAATTTCACACTTGACAATTTAAGCTGTGAAATATAAGATGAAATCCTGACCACAACTTTATTTTTTATGCCAGTCTTTAATTTACTGCTTCACTTCTGTTATCGGCTTCCAGTTTGGTTTCTGTTTACCAGTTTTGCCTTAACCGTCGCTTGTGGCTGACCCCAAACCTCATCACCATGGCCAGATTCGAGATGATTCTCAGCATTTGCCATTGTAGACTTTTATGTATTTGTCATTGTCTTTTAGGACCACAGGTAGTCATAAATTATAATACACTGGATGTTTTGACAGACATTATTCAGTATTTGAGGCTATAGCTTATACCGGGGAGTGGGGCTAAAACTTTAAGGCTGATACTCAGCAATATGGCTGGTACTATATTTTAGGAAAACATGTTAGCAACATTTTTAATTTGAAAACTTTGGCCTCAAGTCAGGCAATATTGCTTCAGAAGAAAGAGTTTGAGATGCCATGTTGTAGAATAGTAAACATGGTGGCATACTTAAATTAAGAACAGTCAGGGAATTTGTTTTTTTTTTTATTTGAAGGCTGTTTTTTTCAATATTAACACTTTAACACTTCCCTGCTTCTCACTGCTTTAACACTTATCTCAAAATTAGCAAGAACAAAACTCACAAAAGTTCATTTGAGGCTATAAACACTAAGAACAAAAGTTAAAAGAAAGTTATTTGCTTTATATTTTCAATCAAGAAATAATTAAAATAACAGGTTAAGAGAATGAAATGTTTTATATTGTGTAAGCTTCCACTCACATCTGGGCGCCCTCCTGGGCCGTCCTGGGGGTATTGTGCTCCTGGATCGTCGTCTTTCGTAGGCGGAATGGCACTCAGACACAGGTCTCACGTTTTATACGGGCCTCCACCAGCTTTATTGAGGCACAGGTTTTAAATACAGACTTGGAAAAACATACAAAACAAAAATCCTAGGCCGTCTGGCCACTAACTAAACAGAGAGCTCTCCCTCTCTACACATTGTCTGGACCTAATGTCCATTTATTACACTTCCTGCACTCTCCAGTACAGTCACGGCTTCCCTCAAGCCTCCGGGGGCCAGAGCCTCTCTCCGGCTCCTCTGCTGCACTACCAGCTAGCAGACCACGCCCCCCAGATCACCTGGAGTACTAGGCTTTTATAGGTCTCCAGAGATGTCCAATATCTGGGCTGGAACCCAGGGACCTGGAATGCGGGGACAGCCACCCACCCGACACTATAGCTGTCCCGGAAGAGCCACCCCATAACTAGCTGCCTTGCAGCTATTCTAGCCGCTACCGTAAGTGACAGTAATATGACACTGACACAAAATAGGTGGCTTTTCCCCACCGAGCCCAGTTCCTCGGTGGCGCATCTACAGAAGGTCTCCGGCCATAGACCCTCTAGTGGCAGGATCATGGAACTACCAGCGGTCGCCTTGTCACAATTGTGACAATGGAACTCGTTCAGAATGGTGGAATATTTGAGGCAGTAAGTGAACAGTCAGTTATTAACCACTTGCAGACTGCCAATGAGTAGTGTTGAGCGATTATTATCGACAAAGTTGAAATCGGCACAGTTTTTATGTTGATCTAAATTTTTAGATCATGCGATAATTTAGGTTAAAATCTGTGCATCATCTATTAATATCGCGCCATTTTCGGAGCTTCCTGTCATTTTGGCGGCCAGCAAATCAGCTTACAGAATAGAGTAGGTTGAGATGTGTGTGCGACGTCATGACTGGGATGTGTATGGTTGTGATTGGCTGGAAAAATCACATGACCTCGTATTACATAGAACAGCCCTTCCTGTTCATGATCAGTGTCTCTCAGCGTCTCATAGCAGTAGGACGTGCGCTCCGCCTGTGTCCAAACAGCTCAGCGAAATTATTCTATTTCTTCACAGAGAAAGCTCTACTGTTAGCTGTGATCCTAACAACTTAGTTAGATCAGAGATTTGAAGATTTTATGTAGTTAGGTAGAGAATTTTAAAGGAGCATCTACTGCTGTAAAGTCACGGGGGAGAGCGGGGGGGCGGGGGGGCGGGGGCCCGCGGGCGAACACAGACAAGCTCTATAAAGAATACTGGATATAGTTCACCAAGACATAGTGTAGACATTGCACTGCAATAGCTTTATTATTAACAGTTTTCTATTGAAATATTTCCTGGATATTGGGCAGCCTGAACTTATATTAGGATACACATCTTTTCTAGAAACTGCAGGTCCTCTATGTTAGGTGCAAAACTCCACTTTTATTATCAGTATACATTTCAGATAGGTGTTCTTTTTCAATTTTGCCCATTCCAGCTTTGTTGATATAGCCACCTTGCAGTTAAATTAGAATCCAGCAATTTGTAGTCAGCACAGGTTGATAGGTGCCAAAAATACCTTTTATTATCCGAATACATTTCAGATACGTGTTTTTTCACTTTGGCGCAGTACAGCTGTGTTCATTGATGCACCTGGCACTTACATGTGAATACAGCAATTTGTAGTCAGCACAGGTGAATTGAAAGGGCCAAAAATACCTTTTAATATCCGAATACATTTCAGATTTCTGTTTTTTTTTTCCCTTTGGCGCACTACAGCTTTGTTCATTGAGGCACCTTGCACTTAAATGTGAATACAGCAATTTTGTAGTCACCACAGGTGAATTGAAAGTTGCCAAAAATACCTTTTAATATCCAAAATGTGGCTTCTAAGTGGCATTTCTCCATCACAATTTTTAATAGTGGCTGAGAAGTCATATTTATAATTTTTTGGGGTCATGTTGCTGTGAGATATAGCAATAATCATGGTCCTTTGGAACATAAATGTGACTTTTAAGTGGCATTTCTCCCTCAAAATTTTTAATAGTGGCTGAGAAGTCATATTTATAATGTTTTGGGGTCATGTTGCTGTGAGATAAAGCTATAAATCATGTCCTTTGAAAGAAATGTGGCTTCTAAGTGGGATTTCTCCCTCACAATTATTAACAGTGGCTGAGAAGTCATTTTTATAATTTTTTGGGTCATGCTGCTTTGAAATGCAGCAATACTACAGGTCCTATTCAAAAAAATGTTGTTTCTAACAGACATTTGTTCTTCACAATTGTCCAAAGTGGCTCATGGGTCATGCTTTGAATTTTTGGGGGCATTTGCTGTAACATGCAGCTATACTACAGGTCCTATTATAATAAAATGTTGTTTCTAACACACATTTGTTCTTCACATTTGTCCAAAGTGGCTCAAGGGTCATGCTTTGAATTTTTGGGGCATTTCGATGTGACATGCAGCTATAATACAGGCCCTATTATAAAAAAAATGTTGTTTCTAACAGACATTTGTTCTTCACAATTGTCAAGAGTGCTCAAGGGTGATGGTGCTGTCAGAAACAGGAATAGGTAGGACACTGTTAATGGACACATATTGCAAAATGACTTGTTTTTTGCAAGATTTTTAACATAGCTATCAATCCCTGTATTGAGACACCCCATTTAATACAATTAAAAAAGAGAAACAAAGACATGGTGGGATTCCATCCTATTTTAAAAATGTGTTTTCTAGAATTAAACTACTAAAAAACTTGCATGTACAAAATAGCTGTATAAAAAAATTCCTCTGAATTGTACAAGGGAGGTACAGGAAAACTTGACCAGATGTAGGTTATTCAGAGGACGTGGAGTAAAGGAGCACGGACAGAGAACAAAGTACAGAGACAATTTCCTTCAGCATGTTGAGTAAAATGAGAAAAAGAATGCCAAGAAAAAGGGCACCTGGGTGGAACAGGAGCGTTAACCACCAGTATTTCCAAGTGAAGCTCAATTGGTCCGCACTCATACGGAGGGGCAAGCGCTACCCAGGACAGGGACAGTATATGTCCAGTGAAACTAAAATGGTGGTTGAAAGACTCCTTTTTCCGGAACTTTTTAATCTGGGGTCATGCAGGTTTGGGGCTCATGCTGTGGCTCAGGACAGGGATAGTCTATGTCCAGTGAAACTTAAATGGTGGTTGAAAGACTTCTTTTTCCGGCACTTTTTAATCTGGGGGTCATGCAGGTTTGGGGCTCATGCTGCGTTCCAGGACAGGGATAGTCAATGTCCAGTTCAAGTAAAATGATGGTTCAAATAATACTGTCTTCTGGCACTTTTTAATTTGTGGGTCATGCAGGTTTAAGGGTCATGCTGTGGTACAAGACAGGGATAGTGAATGGTCTGTGATTTTTTTTCTGTGGCTTTTATAGCCTAAGTGTGTTGCCTAAGATGTAGCACGTATCCATTTGACTGTTGTGGATTTTAATTCCAGCTTCTCCAGTCCTGTTTGAGTGTAAGAATGAAGGTGTTGTTGCTCTCCCATAGACTTTAATGGTCATCGGCGATCATCTATCATCGACCATCGAATATCTTGTTGATGATGGCCGACTATCGACCATCGACCGATGTCGATAGCCAACGTAATCGTTCAACACTACCAATGAGTTCATTCAGCTGCAGGTTTGGAGAGACGGTGATCAGCAATGGACAGACTCTTCGAAGTAAAGGCAGAGACAGTTTATTACCAACTTAGCCTTCCTGATCACTGTATACATGGTGTTCATATACTGCTTAGCAGGAAGCCTTCAGGAGAAATGTGAGTTCTTGTGCTTGGTAAAAGTAAGAGCCTCCTAAATCTTAACAGGTTTTTTAGCTTTCCAGTGAGTGCTGGGGGCTGTATATCTCCTGGAAGGGAGGCTGATATACTGTAGTAGCTCTAGTCAAAGGGAACGTGTCATCAAAAAATGACTAATTGTTTAAGTCCCGTTTTTATGTTAAACACATTTTTTAGGAATTTTTGGTTGTTTTTTTTATATTTCATATCACTTTCAATATATTTTAATAATTCTTAAGTCTTACAGTTTTCACTTTGGCCACTAGGCCTTGTTTGCACTGCTTTAACAGCAGTCAAAGTGATGCTTTACAGTAGCTTCATGCACATAGGAGTCTTAAGACTGATTCAGTCCCATTTACTTCTATAGGAGAGTTTTCTAGTCATGCTCTGTGACCTGGGAAGAAGTCACTGTGCAGGGAGGTGAAAGGGTCAACTGTGACTACCTCCTGTTGTGACTGGTGGATCCTGTGTTATCTATTAACACTGGAGTCTCCTTTCAGTTTGACCCTGCTTGTTTGACAACTGAGAATTTTTCTCTACAGAACAGGAAGTGTCAGGTTATTATTAGGCTTAGTAGCCAAAGTGAAAACTGCAGGACTTAAGCATTATTATAAAATATTGAAAGTGATATGGAAAATTAAAAATAAATATAACTAGAGATGGGCGAATTTCTCAAAAATTCGATTCGGTCACTTCGCCGAATTGTCCGGCAAAAATAAATTCGGTCTGAATTATTTTGGCACGAATCGCGTTAAAAAGCAGCTATTTCCAGGCTGCACAGAGCTGCAGGTGCTGTAGAAGTTGTGCCATGCTTAAATATGCAGGGGGAGCTTGGTTTGGTCTTCATACAATGTTGTGTTTTAGTATGACACGCAGATGACTGCCGCCGCTCTTAAAAATCGCTTCACTACAAAAGTCCCTCGGCACTTACGAGGGCAAAACCGACCAAAAACTCAAGCGGAATGTTAGCCTGATAAAGTCATGCCAGCAAAAGCTGGAAAAAAACAAGCTGAGAGCTCAGGTGCAACATTAGTGACAGATTGTGGGGGTGACGGCGCAGCCACAGCAGCATGAGGTCAGGCATGGAAACAATGACATTCTGGAGGTGGCAAAACACGAGGAAAAGCCACAGAGTGGCACAATCACACAGTGTGGAGGTCACGGCCCGGCAGCAGTATGAGTCAGCAGTGGCACAATGACATTCTGGAGGCGCAAAACAGTATTAGGCCACAGAGTGCACAATGATACAGTGTGGGGGTCACGAAGCAAGCAGCATGAGATCAGGCAGTGGCACAATGACATTCTGGAGGCGGCAAAAACAGTATTAGGCCACAGAGGTGGCACAATCACACAGTGTGGAGGTCACGGCGCAGCAGTATGAGGTCAGGCAGTGGCACAATGACATTCTGGAGGGGGCCAAAACAGTATTAGGCCACAGAGTGGCACAATCACACAGTGTGGAGGTCAGGGCGAGCAGAAGAAAGGGAAAAAATCGGGGGCACAGTTTGGCCCACAAGGGGAAAATCCCTTTCGGGTAAAAGGTGGCCAAATTTAAAAGGGGGAAAGCAACAGAAGGGCCCACATGACTGAGAGTGGAGGTCACGGCGGCAGCAGCATGAGGTTAGGCATTGGACAATGACACAGTGTGGGGGGCACGGAAAGGAGTCACAGCAGCAGCATGAGGTCAGAGACTGGCACAATGACATTCTGGAGGTGACAAAACAAGAGGAAGCCACAGAGTGGCACAATGACTGAGAGCGGAGGTCACGGCGGCAGCAGCATGAGGTCAGGCAGTGGCACAAGGGACACAGTGTGGAGGACATGGCAAGTCACAGCAGCAGCATGAGGTCAGACAGTGGCACAATGGCATTCTGGAGGTGGCAAAACAGAAGGAAGCCACAGAGTGGCACAATGGACTGAGAGCGGGGGTCACGGGGCAGCAGCATGAGGTCATGCAGTGGAACAATTACACAGTGTGGAGGACATGGCAGGAGTCACAGCAGCAGCATGAGGTCAGAGAGTGGCACAATGACATTCTGGAGGTGGCAAAACAGGAGGAAGCCACAGAGTGGCAAAATGACTGAGAGCGGAGGTCACGGCGGCATCAGCATGAGGTCAGGCAGCGGCACAATGACACGTTGGAGGACATGGCAGCAGCCATGGCAGCAGCATGAGGTCAGACCAGTGGCACAATGACACAGTGTGGTTTGTCAGGGCAACAGCAGCAGCAGCATGGGGTCATAGAGTGGCACAATAACAGAGTGTTGAGGTGGGGGCAATACCAGTCCCTGGTAAAGATGGGGTAGGAAGATGGAAAAAACTGTCACAGTTGTGTGGCATCAGGCGGGTGGTGGCATCAGATAGTGGCTGAGGCAGGTATTTTTGAACCCAGACGACGCCTAAGACATTGGTGTGTGGAAATCCTGGCCGATTCACGCCTGATTCATCTTGGGACAAAGGTCAGTCGTTCCACATTTCCGTGACAAGCGGGTTCTCCTTGGGGTAACGATGGCCCCCGCAGCACTAAACACCCGCTCTGATGCCACATTTACGGGCCGGGCAGGACAGCTTCTCCACTGCAAACTCGGCAAGTTGGGGGCCACACACCCAGTTTGGCTGCCCAGTAGTCCAGGGATCTTCTAACTGAGGTGGCAGAGTGCTGTCCAAGTAGGCACAACCTGTTGGTTCAGGGACTGCTCCAGGCCCTGCTGCTGCTGATGCTGGCGACTGCCTCCTCAAGGCGGGTTGAAGGAAGCTGCTCATCAGTGACTCCAGATTTAGGTATACTGATGGAGCTGGGTACTGCTCCTACCGCCTCACCTTCCCAGCAGCCGCGGAAAGTAGTTCGTGACGCTGAGGAACCCCCCCGGTCAGACCTGTCAGAGGAGGGACGATGCCGCACATAGGCAGGGGCCCAACTGATTACGGAGGATTTCCCTATAGTATTTGAATTTGTCTTCCCTCTCAAAAGCTGGGAACAAGGCTCCCATTTGGGACCGGTAGGAGGGCCAATAGGGTGGAGAGCCAAAAAGTCATCCCTCTGCCGGATGCTGACTTTTGGCTGTCACTAGCCAGGCAAATAAGCATGCTGCCGGCCATCTGCACAAGTGACTCCGAGGGGCTCCCTGCCCCATTTCCCTGTTACTGCCACGGTGCTTGGGGTCATCTCCCTCGTCTTCCTCATCTCCATAAACCTCCAGCTGCTCCTGCTCCTCCCTCTTGTCACCTGGGTAGAAAATCCACTCATTTCACCAGACAATGTTCTGCTCCAATGTCCTCCTCCCCTCCTCCATTTCAGTCCCCACCGGACTCATGTGGCCACAAGATGTAGTCTCCACATCTCCAGCCCCCTTGCCAGACAGTTTTTTCAGCATCTTTTTCCAGGCCATGAAGCAGTGGAATGACGTTATTCATCCCGTAGTCCTGGCGACTGACAAATAACTCCCTCCTCGAATGGCCTCAACAAACGGCAGGTGACACGCATGAGCTGCCACTGGCTGACATCAAAGTTACACAGGGGAGTACTCCTGCCCGCCTGGATCATCAAAATCGTTAATGGCCTTTCCCTGTTCATACAGTCGGTCCAACATGTGCAGGCGGGAAATTTTCCAGCGGGTGGAAACATCGCATATCAGAGTGTGTTGGGGGAGGCCGTTCTGCAACTTGAGGAGGGTGTTCCTGGCTTTGTACGAATGGATAAAGTGCATGCACAGTTTCCTGGCCATTTTCAGAATGTTCTGAAGATCGGTGGAAGACTTCAGGAAACTTTTCACAACCAGATTGAAAACGTGCGCTATGCAGGGCGCATGGACCATCCCTCCTTGGTGCAGCGCGGACACCATGTTCCCCCCAAATTGTCCTCACCATGGTTCCGATTTGGCAGTTGGCGGGGGGAAAGCCACGCATCGATTTTCTGCTGCATGACACGGAGCGTTCCTCCCCTGTGTGACTTCGTTCGCCGAGCAAGCAGGTGTAGAACTGCGTGACACCGCTGTCCCCTACAAAATGTGGTATGATGGAGCAGTACTTGTGGAGGCTGAGATGGTGGTGTGGTGGAGGGGAGGAGGCGGAAAATTGGCGCAGGTGCAGCAGTTTGACAACGTGGAGGAGAAAGCGGCGTCTCCTGTCCAAGTTGTTGGTGTGCCTGGGCAGGAAGCACATTCACCCATGGGCCGTAAAGGACATGTACTGGCCCTGCCCGTAGTTACGCTCCAGACGTCTGCTCTGCCGTGCACCTTGGAACAAACCGATAAGCCAAGGACTGACCCACCTTCTGTTTCTACATTTTTAAATAAAGTGCTGGTACTGCCTTTTTGGAAAAGAAATTACAGTTTGGGAACTCTCCATCTCGGCTCGGCACAAGCCTTTTAGTTCTCTGAATGGTGCTGAGCCCCACCATTTGGAAAGGGAGGAACTGCAATACCAACAACTTGGACAGGAGCACGGCCCAGCTCTGCCCCTTAGGATGGTTGGACGCATACTGTTGTCTCTTTGCAATGCCTCGCCTGAACGATGCTGGCGCCATGAGTAGCGAGGAGCAGGAGCATCAAACCCGGTCAGATGATGTCAAAGAGAAACAGCTCCCTTCTGCAGAGGTGGTGGAGCCTTGACTGGCTGCAATGGCATGCGAGCCACTGGGCCGGATGGCCACGCAATAAACCCTTGAGCCACGTTCTCCCAGGCCACCGGATGGTGACGCTGCATGTGTTGACGCAGGGCCGTGGTGCCAACTTTTAGCTCCCTGGCCACGCTTCACTTTCTGCCCACAGATTCCTACATTATACCCATATTCGGCTCCTCCGGTGTCTTAGCAAAGAACTGCCACACCGCCGGTATCGGATTTTACTGCCAAACCTCCCCCACTGAGTGACTACTGCCGCCGCTGCCTCGTTGAGCCCCTGTGCCGCTACTTTCTTGGACCTGCGAAGCGGATTTTTTACCCCGTGGCCGCTTGGTTTCCCGACCTCACACTGCTGCTATCCTGTGACCTACACGCCCACACGACCCACTTGCTGGCTGCGCTGCTGCCTGAGCGCAAGCTGACGCCCTTCTTCTCCTGACATGATAAAGGGCCCTTGCCTTACCGGCTACCAAGTGGGGTCGGCTACATCATCATCTATTTGTTTTTCATCGTCACTGCTGTCCTCATCACCGGTCTTGGTATGCGAGGCTTACCTTCACAACATGACCTCCCATCCCACTCTCCACATCATACTTTGACGCCTACTGCAAGAAGCAGGGATATTGGCCCATTTCTTCGCTGCCAAGTAGCTGCTGACTGCCCTCCTCAAATTGTTCATCCTCGCTATATAGTGGCCGGGCCCCAGACCAAACATAGTAGATCTCTGGCTGGGGAACGATGGGACAGAGGGGGCTGAGGGTAGGTGAGGGCCGCTGACCCGCCCCCGGGCCATGCCAACAAAGGGGTTTGTGTCTGAGGTTCCCACCGATCTTGGCTGGGTTGTCAGATGTCATCTGGGAGGAAGAGGATGACCTAGTCAACCAATCAAGAAACCCTTGGGTTTTCTGAACAAAACACGGCCGCTAGATGGGCAGTGGCAATTGTGGCCTCACCCAGTGACCCCTGCTGCGACGTCCCCCTTTCTGTGCGCGACCTGGGCCTGTTCCAGGAATGTTTGTGCCATGCCACTCCAGGTGCAGAGCCTGCCACCTCTCTGTCTGACATACTGTTTGTTCTAAAATTACAGACACTGTTTGATGATGATATCTGTATATGATAAATATACACCCTGTTTTTAAATCCAAATGAACCCAGTTTAAAAAGCTTGGGTAACCCTTGGATATAAATTGGGGCTCCACAAAAGGCGTTAGGGGTTTAAAAATGTGGTTAAATTAAAAGAAAAATAATTTGGGGGTGGGTTTTTTTGTTTTTATTTTAAAAAAAGCTTTACCTGGTTGTTGGGTTTGTAGTTTTACTTAAATTTGTTTTATTTGTAAAAGCAAAACGTTAATTAACCTTTCGGTGAATTGGCTACAGGGAAAAAATTTTTATATTTTGGCGTTGAAAAAGAGGTTTATTTTTGTCAGCACCCAGCAAAACAACGCTTAATTAACCCCTGATGTAAATTGCGCCAAAGAATTGAGGGCCCTAAAAATAGTAGCTTTTGAGCGTGTTACAATTGGGTTTTCTACGCCACACAACAAGAGATACAGTTGTAATTAACCTTTCTTGTGAATTAGGCCTACAGGAAAAATTTATATATTTTTGGGGTTGAAAAAGACGGGTTTTTTTTTGTCAGCACACCAGCAAAACAACGCTTAATTAACCCCTGATGTAAATTGCGCCAAAGAATTGGGGCCGTACAAATAGTAGCTTTGTAGCGTTTACAATTTCGTGTTTTCTACGCCACACAACAAGAGATACAGTTGTAATTAACCTTTGCTTTGAATTAGGCTACAGGAAAAATTTATATATTTTGGCGTTGAAAAAGACGGTTTATTTTTTTAGACACCAGCAAAACAAGCTTAATTAACCCCTGGATGTAAATTGCGCCAAAGAATTGAGCCGCACAAAATAGCTTTGTAGCGTGTTACAATTGCGTGTTTTCTACGCCACACAACAAGAGATACAGTTGTAATTAACCCTTTTCTTGTGAATTAGGCTACAGGAAAAATTTATATATTTTGGAGTTGAAAAATACGGTAAATTATATTCAGAAAACCAGCAAAACAAAGATTAATTAACCCCTGGATTTAAATTGCTCCAAAGAATTGAGCAGCACAAACAAGTAGCTTTGTAGCGGGGTTACAATTGGTGTTTTCTACGCCACACAACAAGAGATACAGTTGTAATTAAACTTGCTTGTGAATTAAGCTACAGGAAAAATTTATATATTTTGGCGTTGAAAAAAGACGGTTTATTTTTTTAAGCACACCAGCAAAACAATGCTTAATTAACCCTGGATGTTAAATTGCGCCAAAGAATTGACGCACGAAATAAATAGTTTGTAGCGTGTTACATTGCGTGTTTTCTACGCCACACAACAAGAGATACAGTTGTAAATTTAAAAATTTGCTTGTGAATTAGGCTACAGGAAAATTTTATATATTTTGCCCTTGAAAAAGACGGTTTATTTTTGTCAGCAACACCAGCAAAACAACGCTTAATTAACCCCTGGATGTCAATTGCGCCAAAGAATTGACCGCACAAACTAGTAGCTTTGTAGCGAGTTACAATTGCGTGTTTTTTTACGCCACACAACAAGAGATACAGTTGTAATTAAACCCTTTTCTTGTGAATTAGGCTACAGGAAAAATTTTTTATATTTGGCGTTAAAAAACGGTTTATTTTTGTCACACACCAGGGAAAACAACGCTTAATTAACCCCTGGATGTAAAAATTTCGCCAAGAATTGAGCCGCACAAAATAGTACTTTGTAGCATGTTAAAAATTGCGTGTTTTTCACGCCACACAACAAGAGATACAGTTGTAATTAACCTTTGCTTGTGAAATTTGACTACAGGAAAAATTTATATATTTTGGCGTTTTAAAAAGACGGTTTTTTGGGTCAGCACAAACCCGCAAAACAACCTTAATTAACCCCTGGATGTAATTGCGCAATAGAATTGAGCAGCCAAAATGAAGTGGGATTTGTATTGTAAAAACGCTGTTTCTTTAAATGAATACAACAGGAACTGGCTTTTGATCCCACTTGGAAAATTGAATGTATATGCAGCTGCAGTGGACGCACACTGGATTTCAGATCCAATACCCCAAAAAATTAGAAATAGAACATTAAGAGAACAGTCCTGAGACAAGCTGAGACACCCACAGAAATCGCTATATAAAAATCAATTCTTCAGTAAAGCTACAGCCCCGGCAACACCTTCCCTGATGAGCACAGTGAGAGGAGTGTGAGCTCCCGGCGTTGCGCCCGGGCTTATTATAGTTTCGGTGACGTACAAGAATCCCGCCGGTCTCGAATTGGCTTCATCTCTGCACATGTCATGCAGGCTATGCCCTTCTTCCTTTCCCAGGTGCTTTGCCATGTAGCGCCTTGGGCTCGCAACCATTTTATCAATCAAAAGCACACTTCGTTCACCCGAAGTACCCCAAAGTTCGACTTCGTTCCGAACCGAAGTTTTCCTGAAATTCTAAACGAATTCCACTTCGTTAGAATTCAATTCGCCCATCTCTAAATATAACCAAAAAATCTTAAAAAATGTGTTTAACATAAAAACATGAGTTAAACAATAACTAATTTTTGATGACACATTCCCCTTAAGGGGAAGAAATAAACAATAGTACTTTAAAAATGCTATCCGGAGGTATTTTTCCTACTTTCTGTACTTATTC
This sequence comes from Phyllomedusa bahiana, assembly GCA_025379985.1. Taxonomy (NCBI): domain Eukaryota; kingdom Metazoa; phylum Chordata; class Amphibia; order Anura; family Hylidae; genus Phyllomedusa; species Phyllomedusa bahiana. Next base: position 45,258 of record JAODAL010015180.1, on the reverse strand, counting down.
AGGGTGTAATGTTTAAAATAATAAATAAAAATAAAAATTGACAGCCTAGACTTTTAGCTCTGTCCCTTACAACCGAAAACTATATTCTGTCTATAACAACTGCAATGAAAAAGGTAACTGAATGAAAGGATAAATTCTTGTGGTACTTTATGCTAATAAAAGAAATGGAAAAAAAATTAAGAAAACTAAAATCAAACTTTATTTTTTAGCTTTAAAAAAAAAACTCTATCAGAAAGCATTGGCACATGTTGTCTGCTGATAGTGATCTAGGAGAAAAAGCGATACACCCCCCGTTAATATCATTTAGAAGGTGTAAAAATTTATGTGATAAATTGGTAAAAAGTACATTTATACAGACAAGAAAGGACAATTGGTTACAAAGTTGTGTCCCAGTGGGGAACCATAGTTGCGGCAATTGCACATAATGCTCAAAGATAGTGAAAGATAAACTAATCTTTTTAGGTCCCATCAGACACATAGTGAAGGATTTTATGACATGTAAATCCAACTATGTGGTGTATGCTTTTATGTACACATGTAATGATTTATATTGGAAAGACGATCAGCCACTGTACAAAAGGATAAGGAACATATCTATTCAGTTAAGACAGGGGGAAAGGAGTTTCCCTGTTTAATAAATCATATACGAAGTGAACACGGGGGTGATACCTCAGTAATTTGTTTTGCAGGAATCGAACGTATAACATCAGCAGGGGTTAATGTAGATAAACATACGAAGCTCTTACAAATAGAATCTAAGTGGATACTTAAAACAGAGGCACTTGGACCTCTAGGCTTAAATGATAGGAACGGTTTGTCTGTGTTTTTTAATGTTTTTTGATGTAGTGCATTGTGGTGAAAAGGTACCGGCAGGTGAAGGGTACTTCGGGAGCTTTAATAGGCATGGAACAGCTTCCTCCCGTCATGCCTTGAGAAAGCGCTAGTCAGTGCGTGAAACGGCCATAGGCTGAGTTGGATGTGCTTGTTTCCCACGATATGTGAGTGTTGGCAATAAAAGCTTTATAAAGAAGAAGATCGGTGAGTACCGCTTATATTTTCTACCATTTGGATTATATATTTTTAAACAAAGCAAGAAAAACAAACTCTAACAAAATCATCATAGGAAAAAGTGGTATCATTATTTTTCGCTGAATGGTCATTAGTTCACAGTCTCAGGTCCATTAGGATAGCAGGGAGGAGCTTGGACAACCAGCCATGCTGCACTCCTGTGCAACGTTTCAGGGGACAAGCATGGCCCCTGTCTACTAGTTTGTCCCACATATATCCGTCCACACAGACGAGTTAAAAAACCTGTGATGTTAACAGGTGTCCCTTTCATAGAGTGATCTATTGTTTGACCTTTTATCACTGACGTACAATTCTGGCAATTGAGGCAGGGAAATGTACCCCGTCTCTTTGTCTGTAATTCAGTCTGTCTAGTCTTTTTTATTTCTTTTAAGTCCAATGACATCAAGTCATCTACCAAGGTAAGACCCCCTTCTAAAGATACATCTCAGTGAGTACTAGAATAGATTCCCACATATAGGATCACTACTTAAAACTTTCCAATTTTTAGAGATGGCATTTTTAATCAATTGTGCATGTTTATCTTTAAATAATTGACATAGATACAAGGTCATTTGAGGCGTTAGCTAATATTACAGACAACCGGGCCTATTTGTTTTGTTTCACTGATATTGAAAGATCAGATATTTTAAAGCAAACAGAATCAGCAAGTCTAAGTGAAAGTGAACTATCCAAGACTTCACATGACTTCACATGCTACCCCTCTTACAGAGTATGTGAAAACTGCACATACTGTATACCAAGAAGTTTGCGGTCTCCCCTTCAACCTATACTTTTACTGGATGACGCTAAATATCGTGAATTATGGTTCACCATTAGCAACCATTACTCGATGGAACTGATGTACTTGACAATTCAACATATCCAACAAGCTATTTGTAATATAACAGATGAAATAAAAAATGTTGATGAGGAATTCAAGAAATTTGCTATATTGGAACAATACAGTGTGATACACCAGGAAAAAAACAACATAGAAAAATTAAACAGTCAGTTGTTACAAAAGGAATTGCAGAAATTTGAGAGAGACATGAAAGATTACATGTATGGTAGAGTGTATACCTGGGCAAAACAAGAGTAAATCGTATGCCACATGAAAAAACCAGCGCAGAAAGTCTATCGAATTCGGAGGACACACAACAAAGTGAACGTATGCAGTTAAGATCTACAGTGAGAAAAAATGTTGTGTTGAAGAATCAAGTTCACAAGAGGAGAGCGATCATGGTGCAAATGGTGTCAATACAGTAGGAAATATAATAAAAGATTTCCACAAAATAAAATGAAAAGAATAATATAGATGACTATTACTAAATATCTCCTAAGAAAAACTAACGATGGCACAGACTGTAATAATTACTAGGGGGTTACACTACGTCCCGACACATAAACAACAATTTTATTTTTTGGTAGATTTTCATAAGATCTACCGTAGCATCAGAGTTAAAAAAAAAATTCATCAGCACAATGAAAATAGGTCTATATCACCTAGAGAAATTGCAAAAAAAAAAAATTTTACAAGAAGAGTAAATTCGATCCCAATATTGTAAATTAATCTCTTGAGATCTTCCAACAATTAGTAAAAGAAGAAGTTACATCCAAATGGAAGGAAGCACACTCTAAAGAACAGCCTAACCTAAAAAAAGAAGAATTTGAAGCAGTAAAAGTACTGAAAGAGGATTCTGCATTAATCATTAGGAAGGTTGACAAAGGAGGTTCTTCGGCGATTATGAACCGGACTCAATATATCCAGGAGGCAACAGTATAGCTGACCGATGTTAAAGTGTACCAGCCGTTGACACAAGATCCTACTCAGGACATTTAAAAGCTAATTAAGGAGACCTTAGAAGAGGCAGTACTGAATATATTAAAAAGATGTTGATCAATGATTCCCCCAGAGTTCCCACATTCTACTTGGAACCTAAGGTACAAAAATCGATAGAGTTTCCTCCTGGGCTACCTATCGTATCTGGACTAAATCTTTGCTGGAACTGATAGCAGCTTATATGAATAGTTTTTTTTTACAAAAGGTGATTAGTACAGATTTACAATGTCTAAAAGATACAGGGCAGTTTTTGTACTCTATTGCTGCCATTGATTCCAGCAATATCAAATAAATGTGCTCACGCTAGTCATCAAGTCTTTATTCACAAATATTCCTTTTGAAGAGGGTATATCTGTAGTTAGGGAAGCACTTTATGAGGATGTTGAGTTGACCAATGTGAATTTGGCATTTTTACTGTTTTACTTACAGCTGCAGGGGAACTCAATGGGGTCACAACTTATGATAAACATGTATGAGGTCTCAAAGAGGTCTCAATGAGGACCTCAATTTTAGAGCTTTATTTTACAATATATGACATGAAAACATGTAATATGGAAATGGTTAACTGAGTGGTGTAAAAAGGAAAGTGAACAACAGTGGCTTACATGCTTGAGAAAGGGGGCATGTTTTTCCCCAAAAACATTGCATAGGCTGGTTGTCCAAGCTTCTCCCTGTTATCCTAATGGAGCTAAGACTGTGAAGTAACGACTGTGAAATAAGTATTCCACTTTTTCCTATAATGCTTTTGCCAGTGTTTTGTAAGTTTATATGAAGTGTTTTAAAATTGTATCATACATGGATGCAGTAAATAACAATCTGTTAAAAGACCTCAGTTCTTGGCATTCATTTCTTAGCAGCACAATATTAGGTAGGTGTTTATGGTCTTATGGCTGATTACTATCTAGACAGCATGTGATTCTCACTTATACAGCTCAATATTCTCATCACATTGCAGTTCTTTCATAAATTACTGCTAAATTTACTCTAAAGTTTCCAATACAAGTGGCATAACATACCTTAATGGTTGTTTGCCACCACAACTCCCACCTCCCTGGTGCTAATTAGAGATAAGGGGCTAAGAATTTAATGCTTTGCCTATTTTTCTCTCAACAAACCCTTCCAACAACTCTCTAGGTGTATACATTGTTGTGTGCACCAGAACTGCTCACCTCACATATAAAGATGAAACCAAAAAAGAAAAACATTAATAGGACCAAATGCCACACAGCATAAATCAGCAATCTTTTATTTGGAAATTAAAAAATAATAACAGCCAAAAGCCATGTAACAAAAATTGGATGAAAACAACGAGATACAGGCAGTGTAATAGTGAAGTAGAAACACACATGGGCACCAAAGCCAGTTAAGATGTAAGTTGGTAATTATAAACTACAATTAACCAGTAACTAATCAATAAAAAAACTGGTAGGATTGAACATATATTAAATCGTGGTAAACACTCTATCTTACCCATTGTAAATGGCTCCACTAAGACACACACCTGAAACATTCGTTAACATTCATTAACATGACTCACTTTATCATCATAACTCAACTTACTGCACTGTAGTAAAGCTATTATAACCTGTTAAATGTCACGTTAACATTTACTATGTGTTTATGATGGCATTACTGCTTAATTGATATTACAAGAAGCATCCAGTACAAGTGACATATACTTTTCCATCATGGATGTTAATATATAAGTGGTATAAAGTTTTATAGTCATCACGGGTAGGGATATAAGTTGTGGTTTGGGCAGTCGGTGTTGTTTTTCATTAATATTTTAGTTTATTGTGTATTTGTGTGTTTATTTTTTTGAAATCTTATTTTACATATTGCGTTCCCCATAAGGTCAGAATTTTTTTTATGATAATTTCCCCTGTAACTGGAGCTGATATACTGGAGCTCAGTTAAACAAGAAATACAGCCCCAGTACTGACTGCATAGCTGATCTTGGTCATTTAAGATAGATCCATACAACATCAGACAAAATGGCTGGAAAGTCGACTGTTTTTTTCCAGATACACGACCGCAGATTTTGTCACTGTAATTGTGGTCGGTTCTGTTTTTTTATGCCATTGGTCCATACAATTGATTGTATGGGAAACTGACAACAAACCTCAAAGCGCCAGCATATTTAGAAACCAGTTCCTAAGTACACCAGCCCCAGAAAACAAGCAGAAAAAAAATGACCTGTGTAGACTACAGGTTATTTTTCTATTAAAGTCTAAGGACTGGATGAACCGTTGTATTTTCAGTGGTTTTAGAATTCTAAAAGCGCCGAAAATACAATAGTTTTTGTGTGCTGTGTAGACATAGCCTTAGACTCAGCAGCTTCTGCAGTTAACGAGCCCTGGCGATCATAAATTGAGTCTGCCTTCTCAGTGGAGAGCCTGGTTGTCACTGATAGGCAGGTCTCCATTCATGCAGCTGCACAATTCGACTGTGTTCACATTGCGGATTTTTCACCGAAGTATGTGCTGCAATGGTCACGTACAGCACTCACTGTATTGCAAATAATGATTTTACTAACGTATTTATCAGCTGAGAAATATTTGAGATAGCAACATTGAGCAACGTAATCATGTTTAAATAATGCACTTGCAAGTACATCAATTCAACAGTGCATTGAGGTTATAGGGAGTTGCATTTATCCTCTGCAATAGGCTCACATAGATGTAACTGCAGACACTCATGAATGCAATGCAGCTCAAAATTATTTCTAGTGTCATGTTTTAATTTGAAATATTAAAGTGATGCATGGTGATTCATCTGTAATTTTACATAGGATTGTGGGTAAACCTACTTCATTGGATTGCAGCTACTGTAGATAAGAATTCACAAACAATAAATGTATGTCTTCCATAAATGTATACCAGAAACCATGTCAATGGATGATCAATGCCCTGGCCTTGCTTAGATCCTGCCATTCCTTGTGAGTTTAAGATCATTTAGTTTTATAGAGACCTTATTACAAACATTAGGATAACTTATTAGAAAGATAACCTTTCCTCCATATTAGTATAGGTGTCTATAAGTAACTTCACTCAACGTATTTATATACTTAACATTCTTCAGATAACTAGTGTCACAAGTTACATCGCTAACACATTGGGCTCTTTTTCTTTGGTAGGAATGCAGGTTCTTAAAAGCACAGAAGTATTAAATCTCACACAGAATAACAATTTACCTCCAGGCTTTTGTGTAAGCTATTAGAGACTAAAAAGCCTCAGCTTTTATACTAGACAGCTCCCATTTGTGCTAACTTACTACGTTGATAAGAATATGCTTTATATACTGTAGGTACAGAGTTAAACATCTCTGCAGTCATGCCTTAGCTTGTGGTTTAAGGGTTTTAATAGAATTGAAAAGCTTTAATTGAATAATGCATACTTCAATGTGTGTCCTTACTTGTCCTTCGTTGCCTGAGAATGTAAGCTTTCTGAATGACAGAATATCTGTCTGTATACATTCCTACCATCATGGCTATAATTTTAACTTTATCCTCACTGAAGGGGCATGAGGTCTACTCACTGCCATTTACCCTTCTCTGCTGCCACTTCTCTCAGCTACATTCTTGTTCAGCAGTGCTGGACCTCCTTGCCAGTCTTCCTGCCCATCATCATCCTCCTCCAGCTGGGACATTTGCCTCTCTAAGGAGTGTGCACATTCTCAGCCTCTTAAAAGGCCAGCTGTTTATCATGCTTGGACCTTGTCCATTGGCTACAGCTGAATGTGCCTGTGTTCTTACTCACCACTCCAGATGTCCTGCTCTTCCCATCTGCAGACTCCATGCTGCAGTATCTCTCCTTAGGATGTGCATGTACACATTTCACCCTAATTTAAAGGGTCAGTGTGCATCACACAAGTTTCCGAGAGCCAATACTCTAGGAGCTGTGAATTTAGGTGCATTTCTGCTATTTGTTCCCGTCTATGTTTCCTTCAGCTACCCCGTTTATGAGTGCACTCCACCTGTTTTGACCTCCTGTCTGTGACCTCGACTACGATTGAACACCACCTGCCCTAACCTTATGCTAGTTACATGACTACACCTCTGCCTTATCCTTCTACACTATGCTTGCACACCAGCAGTCACCATGAGTAACCTCACTGAGGGGTATCAACCTGGGCAGTCTCTTGCAGTGAAATACAAGCCCCTTTGTTGAGGGTGAAGACCTGAGGCCCCATAGATTCTTCTCCTTGGCAAGACCTTATGCCAAACCCATGGTTGGCACAGAGGATCCACTTACACACAAGCAATGGTCATGGTTTCTTCTCTGCCAGAAGCATATGGAAAACTGCTAACCTGAACCCCCCCACTACTATTCTCTTTTATTTAGGGCTGTGATTTGTTTTTTTATTGTAGTTGATCACTTTTTATGTAGTATATCACTGCATAAGCATCTCCCTTAAATGTGCCTGAAGTTGTGTACATTATCCTCTCTAGGTTATAGACCACCTCTCTCTGCTCTGACTGCACCAGCTGCCCTGTCCCAATCATGGTAATGTCACTCACTGCTGTGTGTTATTGACAAACTTTAACCCTGTTATGTTTGGGGCTCTGTAGCCTTCTGACTTACTGTATAAAACATTTTGTTAGCAATATCCCTGTACAAGGTTACACTAGAAATAGCAGAACTGATATGCCAATCACTGCTATAGACCCACTCATAGCCTAATCAAGAAGTGTGATATATTTACCTACAGGGGGCCACATCTACTTACAAGGGGTCTATTACCTACTTACATAGAGTCTATATTTACCTACACGGGGCTATATCTACTTACATGGGGCTATGTACATAGTTCTATAATAATAATAATAATATTTTATAATAATTATATTACAATGTTCCAGCCAAGTTTCATAGATATAGTGTGGATTACATAAAAATTGGGTGAACCTGCCCCCCTGACAGTACATCTACATACAGATAAATGCCTGTGAGTGCCCTAGTGTAGGGAATGACAGATGTGTGTGATAGCAGGTGGGGGTTAGCAATTAGGGATCTTGGTAGGCCAGACTGAGAAAATGTGTTTTCAAGGTACTCTTAAAACTATAAGGGTTGTGAGTTTGCCTGATCGCCCGCAGTAGCATATTCCAGAGAACGGGTGCAGCCAGCATGTCTGAAATCTTGGAGACTGGCATGATTGAGGAATGTAATCTGATATCAGCAGCAGAGGGGAGAGAACGAGTAGGGTGGTAGACAGAGATAAGGGAGGGAATGTTGGGAGTAGGTGCGCACTGGTGGAGAGCTTTATGGGTGAGAGTGATTAGTTTATGCTGTATTTTGTACTGGATGGGCAACCAGTGCAGTGACTGACACAGGTTAGAGGCATCGATTTTGTTGAAGAGAAAAGAGAAGGGGAGCCTGGGGTGGAGACCCCATTCACAGAGAGGGAGCAGGGGTCAGGATAGGACATGGGTCAAGTAGGCAGAAAGGGGAAAAGGGGCAAGTGAGGACCCCCGGAGGTACATAGAGGACCCTGGAGAGAGTAGGCCTGAAGGAGTTGTGTAATGGTAGTAACAAGAGATCTGTGGGGGTCCTTGGACTAAGTCACACCTCCAGAGGGAAAGACTTAAGAAGAGGCTTCTGAGGAGGTCGTTTGATGCAGTGAGGGGGACTGAGAGTGAATCCCTCGTGTATGGTGTGTGAAGAAGAATTGTACCACTGCATGGTGCTGTGGGTTAAAGGATTGTAAAGTGTACAAGTTTCAGTGCTGTGAGTAAAAGCCTGATCTACCCCTGAAGAAGTTGTGTTGTCAAGTTAATGAACACAGGATCACCACATATCCAACACCTCTCCCTACAATAGTCAAAAGAACTTGCAGGTGGTCGCCAAGGGCAACAGAGGGTCTCCACCACAACCTGCATCTTTCAGCTGTAGAAAAATTTGCTTTTGGACTCCTTAAGCCTTGGAGGGAGGGAAGGAGCATTGTGATTCCTGACAGCAACAGAGAAAAGCAGATGGATAGCCAGCTGAGATCAGACTACTCCTTTTACAGGTAGGGATATCCCTTTCATCTGCCACATCAGAGACAGGTCTGTGACAGAGGAGTTTCAAGTGATATCAGTACCATCAGTGTTCTTTTAATGATTAGTACCGATACAGTGCTGAGCTCCAGAGTATTGTGCCCTGAAGTGTGGTGAAGTATTTTAGATGCAGAGACTGTTGTATGCACTAGAGCAGGACCTATTAGAGCAAAGAGACTGTGAGTATCGGACTTCTGACACAAGGGACAGAGAAAGATTGTTACTGTGTTCTGCATTATAATCGCTAGTAAACACTGAGAACTGTCAAAATTGTGTACCTGTATATATGTTATTGTAACTATCAGGCTTCAATGCCTCATTGGATTGAAAGTTTCCTCGTGTTTACCTGCAAAAGGTCTATCTACCTGTATTAGTGCTATGCTACCCACTCATACCAACATTAGCTAACATGAATTAACACCTCATAGACACACACATACTTGTTATTAATACACACAAAATAGATTCTTCCATTGTCTTCTATATCTTCCAGAGACACTATATGGTAAGATTTGTCATCAACTTGTGTGATTAATAATTATCCGTATAAATCTACTTACTTGAAGGGAATTGATGTTAATTCATATTGAATTGTTTTTTTAAAGTTCTGTAATTAGATTTGTAGATTTAAATAATTGTGCAGGGAAAAATCTTTTCAACAAAAATAAAAATTCAGGAACCAGGGCTGCTGCAGCATACAGTATAATATATGGTCAATTGGTGCTGCACAATACAGTATAAAATGATATACTGTACACTGCCTTAGTAGCAGTATCAAACAAAATCGAAATAAATACTACTATAAGGTACTAAAATAATATCAACTGTGACGACTCGCTCTCATCTGGACGCCCTCCTGGGCCGTCCTGGGGGTATTTTCGCTCACGAATTGCCGCTTGGGTTAAACGGATGGCACTCTGAGAAAGGCTTCTTCTTAAAACTCAGCCTGTTTTATTTTGGCACAGGTTTACAGCATCTTTCAACAAACAAAACAAATCAAAACCTCAGACATCTGGCCACTAACTAAAAATAGAGGTTCCCTCTACTACCAGGGGTCTATGCCTAGGGCACAGCACCTAGAAACAAACCAGAGTCCTCACCAGACTCTCCTTGTTCAGGCTTTTCTCAAGCCTCTAGGGGCCCAGAGCCTCTTGCCAGCTCCTCTACGCCCCCTGACCACCTGCAGGCTTAAGCCTTTTATAGGCCTCCAGAAACCTGTCCCAAAACCTGACGTGGAACACATGGAGTAGACCCCCCAACGACACTTGTCTACTCCCGATAAGAGCCGCCCCAGAACAACCAAAATAAACGTCTGACAACACCTAGTGGCTGACAATACATGTGGCTGGCACCTTGGTGGCATGTTGCTGGTATACCTCCTGTATTACCCCGCCTGGTGGCAGAAACAGGCGGACTACTGTAGTAGCTTCTGCCACACATATACCATATCAGTGACAAAATAACAGATATGTAAATAAATCTAGCAACGGTACCATACAGTGTCTTATTAACCAATCTTACAGTACAAGCAGGAGCCCTTATGCCCTTAGGACAACCACACTGGTTGTATTCCACTCCGACTGGCCTTGCCTGCCATTGTCAATAAAATTTAACACGGATACTTAAGTTTATAGATTAATATTTCAGCAATTATTATTATTCTTTTATTACCAATAATTTGGATTTGTGGCATCCTTTTGTTTTCTAATTATGGCACCCATATTTTTATATACTTTTATCCAGAATATCCTCACTTTTTCAGATTCTTTAAACCAGTTTTTCAGAATTTATTTTTTATTTCAGTGATGATGCTGCCGACCACATGTATGGTTCTGGCATATGACCTTTAATAAAAAAAAAATGGACAACTCCTTAAATTATTTAATAAGATAGTTATGACTTATGTGTTAATAACCTGTTCCAGTTCATCCTCTTCCTCTATTTCCTCTAACTAAACTTTACTATGCAACAATTGATAGGCATAATTTTCTTTTCATATTGACACTGTGACATTCTAATCGTTCTTATCTTTGTAGGGAAATGCTAGATAACACCATTGGACTATTTAACATGACAGTAACAAGTCTCTTTATAAAACTTGTCTTCACTTGTAAATGCATTAGCACATGGGAAAACCCCAGGTTAAATTGTTGATTGGTTTGAAAGAAGACAAATGGGTTCAAAAGAGTTACAAAAACTGTTAACATCCAGGAAATCCTTATAATGTAAAAACATTCCACAATCATGAGGAGACGGTGCTGCTACTTGTAGATAGAGTGCCATTATTCACTTACATTCCTTTCCAAAGTCGAAATATAGGAGAAGTCATTTGGGAAAGTCCTCATCAGTCTACATATGACATGTTTATGTATTTGGCTATTGAAGTGCTTCTTGTGGATTAGACATGGCTCTGAATCTCAATAAAGTAATGAACAGACCACACGTGGAACTGCACCAAGTAAGGTGGAACAAATCAGTTTAACAAAACAAGGATAAAACATAATTATTTCAAATTAGGGTTTTTTGTCACAGAGTGCAATAACCTAGCAAACAGAGTAGACCATTACTTAAACTGCATGGAATATATTCAAAAATGTTCATGGAAAATGAATTAGGAGTCTACAGTGCCATCTGTTGGATGTAGCATTCATCAAGTTGCATCCGACTCTCTGAGCCTTGCAATGTAAATGGGATTGGAGATACACCAGATATTCATCTGCAGACAGTATTGGGATGTTTGCCCTTATTAGTGTAGAATAAAATACTTGCTGGTTGGGTGAGAGGCTCTAGATGTAGTTTGATAAAGGTTATGTTCTTCACTAGGAAGAGGCACCACATAGGTGTGTGAAGACTTACCATTAGTTGCTCCATTGAAATTTATGGTGGTGCTGTAGTTTTTTTTTTTTCACATAAGCCTCCTTGAATATATTTAAATTGCATTTAGAATGTAGAGATTTACAGGAGGAATGCAAATTTTTAATGTAAGAAGACTAACCGCATACACATGAACATGAAAAATAATTCCTTAACGGGGACATTTTACTTCGTGACTTGTAATCCCATACTGTCAAGTTGACAGACTTAATGCTGCCAGGCTTGTGGAGAGCTATAGTTTTTGCTGTAGGCATATAGGGTGCTGGGGAGATTGCATTTCCATCAGCCAAAAATGTATTAGTAAGGAACCATGATGTCACTGATACCTGAGGAATCTCTTGTTCTACTTGGAGATGTACCCTGTACTTGAAGAGATATACTCATGCACCTCCTAGCAGCAGCAAAAGCAAGTATTACCCTGCACTAGAAATCCTTCAGTCACATTCAGTTGCTTGCAGTTCCATCTGCCATTTTTGGCCCCCAGGCAAAGCAGTTCTCTGGACCTTGCCTACACAGCAACTGATAGAAATTTTAAGAAGGATCTCCAACTTTAACATTGAAATCTCCTACTAACTCAGTAAAAGGGAGAAATTAATTCTGACTTGTAGAGGAAAATAGGCATCATTTTCCAAGCAATAAAAAGGGCAACCTGTGTCTTTTAAATGCAAGGATGCTTACTCTACACTAAAAGTTGGATTTTTTTTCTTCTGTCAAGTGTAATACCTATGCCTGTTCAGGCCGCAGCACAGTCTTCTGCCTGTGGAGTGCAGCAGCACTTTTGGCCATGATTCGCTGCCTGAACTGTGTGTTTTCTTTTTTCTAGTTTGAACTGTCAGATTTCATTACTGAATGTGTGGTGATTGACAGGTACTCCACCACACCTGTGAGGTTACTTCTGCTAGCTCTAGTGCTGGGCTGCAGATAGTTTAGACTGAGTGGTGATAGACAGTTGCCTACAACACTCATCTTTCTTTCTTGCCAGTCTGTGTTCTGTGTGGTCTAGATTACAGAGGGATGGTGCAAACACACCCTTGGCCCAGACTCTGACATGACTTAAGAAAACCACTTTTTCTCTGGGACATTGCTTGCGATAGTCTCTTGTAGCTTGAGTTGGTGTTTCTGACTGGGTTACATTTCTTGGATTGCTGACATCTTTGCTCGCCTTTTTGTCCTCCATTTTTTGTTTTCCATTTGTGTACCATTTTTGCTATCTCTGGTTTGACCTATTTTCCACCCGACTAGTCTTTATTGTGTCTGTCTATGTTGTCTTGTTCAGTGTTTCACTTAACCGGTGACTGGACTGAAATCCAGTTGTCAATGACATCTTAGTATAGGGACGGTAAGTAGGCAGGGACAGGTTTGGGGGCATAGCGCTAGAGCTCACACGATCTGTCTTTCCCTGTCGTGCTATCTTGGTCTCGAGGTCCCTCACACCAAGTCAGTGGGAGATTAGAACATGAAGGGAGTTTAATGGAAATTTAGTGTTAAATTCTAGTTTGTGCATAGATTACAGATGTGGCAAAGATTAACTTGATGGATAACAAAAAAAATAGAAAGTGCAACAATTACAATCCTACCATACCAGGGGCGTCGCTAGGCTGTTTTATACGGGGCTCGGGCCCCGAATAAAACCCCCTGTGCCCCGAGACTCCCCGGCTCCAGGCCTCTGCCATGGGCATGGAGCACCGGAGGACTGGCCCTTCAGCTGCATTGTGCGTCCGCTGGAGACGCTCACACAACTGAGGGCTTTCTGCGGGGCAGAGAGCGACGCAGCTTCCCTGCCCGCAGACAGTGTCGGACCCGCAGGTCGACACAGCGGGGCCGCAGGGTCCTCACAGCGCTGAGGACCCGCCGCGGCCCCCGTTGCGCTCAGCTGGGCAGCGTCGCATTGAAGAGATTCATCGCGACGCTGCCTCTCCTCGGCGCACAGCGACGTCAGTATGCCGTGCGCGCCGAGGAGCTGGCCGGAGAAGAGGCGGGCTGAAGAGGACGGAGCGGCGCTCGCCGGGGAGTTAAGGTGAGTAGAATGTTGTTATTTTTAACGCGTTTACCTGCCTCAGGATGCACTATATACTGCTGTGCCCCTCTATAAGCCTGCTGTGGCCCCCATATCCCTGCCTGTGGGCCCCCATTATCCCTGCCTTTGGCCTCCCATATACTGCCCGGTGGCCCCCATCCACTGCCTGTGGCCCCCTATCTGCCTGTGGCCCCCATTTTTAATTTTTTTTTGTTTACTTGGGGGGGGGCCCTGTGGCCTCCATATCCATGCCTTTGTACCCTATATGCCTGCCTGTGGCCACCATATCCCTGCCTGTTGGCCCCCATATCCCTGTCTGTGCCCCTTATATGCACTGCCTGTGGAACCCCCATATCCCCTCTCTGTGGCCCCCATATCCCTGCCTGTGGCCCACATATTCTGCCTGTGTCCCCCTATCCCTGCCTGTGGCTCCCATATCCCTGCCGGGGCCCCCCCATATACTGCCCGTGGCCCCATATCCCTGCCTGTGGCCCCCATATCCATCCCGTGGGCCCCCATATACTGCCTTTGGCCTCCATATCCTGCCTTGTACCCCCATATATTGCCTGCCTGTGGCCCCCATATCCCTGCCTGTGGCCCCATATCCCCTGTCTGTGCCCCTATAATGCCTGCCTGTGTCCCCCCATATCCCTCTCTGTGGCCCACAATATCCTGCCTGTGGCCACATATTTCTGCATGTGGCCCTCCATATCCCTGCCTGTGGCTCCCATATCCCTGCCTGTGGCCCCCATTATCCCTGCCTGTGCCCCCCATTTGCCTGCTGTGGCCCCCATACGCCTGCCCTGTGGCCACCATATGCCTGCCTCTGTGGCCACCATTATGCTGCCTGTGCACACCTATATACCTGCCTGTGGCCCCCCTTATACTGCCTGTGTCCCTATATACCTGCCTGTGGCCCCATATACTGCACTCAGTGACACCCATATTACTGCCTCAGTGACCCTATATTCTGCCTTCAGTGCCATATATACCTTCTTTTGGGCCCTATATACTGCCTCGTGCCCCCATTATACTTGCCTGTGGCCCCATATACAGCCTCAGTTCCCCCATATTCTGCCTGTGGCCCCATATACTGCCTGTGCCCCCCTATATACTGCCTGTGGCCCCAAGTTACCTGCCTGTGGCCCCTATATAACTGCCTGTGGCCTTTATATCTGCCTGCTGCCCCATATATCTGCCTGTGGCCCCATTAGACTGCTTCAGATGCCCCTATATACCTAACTGAGGGGACTGCTATACCTATAATTAAGGAAGTCTGATAATGTCGAGGATTCTAAGATATTTGTGTCCAAATTCTCCAGGGACTACGAGTCTTGGCCGGGAGCAATCAGCATGAAGGTGTGAACCGGATGGAGAAGAAAAGGGAAGTGAACGACGCTGATCAGAAAAGAGTCTCCGGTGAGTCACTAAATGTAACTGCAGTGTAATCAATTATATGTCTGCGAGTCTACATACAACTAAGTATCTACCACTATCTGCGGTCCCTGTATGGTGGTACTATATGGTCTCTAGGGCCTGTGTGCAGGGGATAGCTCTCTGTGGGGGTTGCGTTCGGTCAGGGTACTAGGCAGGATTATTTGCAGCCTTAAGTATATATAGTTGAGGTCTTGGTTTTGTAGGGGGTTTTAGTAACAATCACTTGTCTGGTTTAGATTTGCTCCATGTGTAGGTGGATGTTTTGGCTAGTTGACTGTTTAGGGGTATTGTCATATGAAGGTGAGAAGTTCTGAAAAGTAAATTTTGTCATTTGGTGATTTTTACCTGTACAGTGATGCTGAGGAGATGGACGGGATCTGTGTGGGATGTGCAGAAAATTAGTGACAGGAACAGAAGGTTTTTTCTCTGTTAATAAAAACCCATCCGCGCAGTTCACAATTGAGGCGCGAAAAAGATGTCGTGTGAACCCAGCCCTACCCAGAAAAACACAAAGGGCCCGAGCCCCGGATGTTTTAGGACCCTAGCAACGCCCCTGTACCATACCTTGATTCCCCCAGATGAAGCCGTGGTGAGACGTACTTTGGGGGGTATACGTGTTAGGTGTGGTAGGATTGTTGCACTTTCCCTATTCCTTTTTATATACTCAGATTATTTCACTTTGTAAATCTTACCTTTTTATAATGATTTGATATATATTTATTATATTTGTTTTCCATTTCTTTTCCATCACCTGACACAATTTTTTTTTTATAGTCATAGTTTTAGTTTATTTATTTCTTGTTTCCTTTTTACTCAGAAATGTATATCTTTATTTATTTTTTGGTATGTGCACACAGCGTCTTGGATACGTTTTTGCAATACGTAAAATGTATTGCGTCAAACGCATCCAAAAACGTACCAGAAGTGTGGTATGTAATTTGGATATGTTTTCTGGACTGCAGAAACTTATCCCTATAGTTTCTATTGCCTTTTCAGTGTGTTAAACAGATTAAGAATTGACATGTCAATTCTTTGAACACATCAGTTTAAAGTAATGCAATAACGTATGTAATACACATATTGTCTGAATGATAATGTGTATTTTACATTGAAATCAATATAGTCACACTAGAACATTGTTAAATACGTATTGGGGTCCATTTTTTGGGAATGTAAAACATACCCACATATGTATTTCACAAACGCCATGTGAACATACTGTTTTGGTATTTATGACTTGTTTATTTTCTGTAGTCATTTTCTATAACACATTTATAAATCACAGAATTAATGTCAACCTCCCCAAAAAAATGTTAAAATGCATATAGTTGAAACCAGACGTTTACATACACTATATAAAAAGACACATATGCATGTTTTTCTCACTATCTGACATGAAATCAGAATAAACCTTACCTTATTTAGATCAATTAGGATTACCAAAATTATTCATATTTGCCAAATGCCAGAATAATGAGTGACAGAGTTTTTTTTAAGGCACTTTTATTACTATCTGCAAAGTCAAAGTTTACATACATTTCATTAGTATATGGTAGCATTGCCCTTAAACTGTATGACTTGGGTCCAACATTTTGGATATCCTTCCAGAAGCTTCTCACAATAGTTGATAGGAATTTTTGGCCCATTCCTTCTGACAGAACCGGTGTAACTGAGCCATGTTTTTAGATTGCCTTGCTCACACCTGCCTTTATAGCTTTGCACATACATTTTCAATAGGATTGAGATCATGGTTTTGTGATGGCCACTACAAAACATTGACTTAGTTATCTTTAAGTCACTTTGTAACCAGTTTGGCAGTATGCTTCCGGTCATTGTCCATTTGGAAGACCCATTTCCGACCAAGCTTTAACTTCCTGGCTGATGTCTTGAGATATTGCTTCAGTATTGCCACATAGTCTTCTTTCCCCATGATACCATCTATTTTGTGGAATACACCAGTCCCTCCTACAGTAAAACAACCACTCAGCATGATGCTGCCACCCCGGTGTTTCACAGTTGGGATTGCGGTCTTAGGCTTTCAAGTTTCTTCCTTTTGCCGCCAAACGTAACAATGTTCATTATGGCCAAACAGTTCAATTTTAGTTTTGTCAGACCACAGGACATGTCTCGAAAAATGTATGTCTTTGTTCCTGTGTGCATTTGCAAACATAAATCTGGCTTTTATATGTTTCTTTTGGAGTAGTAGCTTCTTACTGACAGAGTGGCCTTTCAGCCTATGTTGATACAGTTTTTCAACCCATGATGATACAGTACTTGTTTCACTGTGGATAATGACACAATTTTATCAGCTTCCGCCAGCATCTTCACAAGGTCGTTTGCTTTTGTTCTTGGGTTGATATGCACATGTCAGACCAAAGTATGTTCATCTCTGAGACACAGAACCCTTCTCCTTCCTGAGCAGTATGATAGCTGGACATTCCCATCTTATTTATACAGAAGAACAAGGCACCGTCAGGTATTTGGAAATTGCACCCAAGAATGAACCAGACTTGTGCGAGTCCACAATGCTCTTCCTGATATCTCGGCTTTAGACTTTCCCGTGATGTTACACACAGAAGCAGTTGGTTTTTCTGGTGTGAATTAAAATACATCCACAGGTGTGTCTCTTATTAACTCTAAGATGTTGCCAGACTTTACATCATCATTTGGCATAGTAATCCTAGTGTATGCAAACTTTTGACTTTGCAGAAAGTAATAAAAATGACTTAAAATTATGTCTCTCATTATTCTGGCATTTGACAAATTTAAATAATTTAATAATCCTAATTGATCTAAAACTAGTAAGGTTTATTCTGATTTCATGTCAGATAGTGAAAAAACATGCATATGTGTCTTTTTATATAGTACATATAAAATTCTGGTTTCAACTGTAGTTTCGTACTTTGTAAGGCCGAAAAAAGACAGATGCCCATCAAGTTCAGCCTATTGTGATATAGTGTTCATCCAGAGGAAGGCTTATAACCTAATGAGGTAGAAGCCAATTGCCTTCATTTAAGGGGAAAAATTTCTTCCCCACTCCAATCTGGCAATCAGAATAGATCCCTGAATCAACAACCCTTCACCAGAATCCTAGTCACTATAACTTGTTATATTATTACACTCTAGAAATGCATCCAGACCCTTTTTTTTAACTTTGTTAGTGAATTCACCATGACAAGTTTCTCTGGCAGAGAGTTCTACAGTCTCACTGCTCTAACAGTAAAGAATCCCTTTCTATGTTTATGTAGAAACTTTTTTTCCTCAAGACGTAGAGGATGTCCCCTTCTTCTAGATACGATTCTGGGTATAAATAGATACTGAGACTGATCTCTATATTTACCCTTGATATATTTAAACATATTTATTATGTCCCCACGAAGCCGTCTATTCTCAAAACTAAACAACCTTAATCTTGCTCATCTTTCTGGGTTTTGCAGTCCACCCAGTCCTTTTATTATTTTTGTCGCCCGCCTTTGAACCTGTTCAAGCTCTACAATGTCTTTCCTGTGAACTGGTGCCCAAAACCGTACACAATATTCCAAGTGTGGTCTAACTAGTGACTTGTATAATAGGAGAATGATGCTCTCATCATGTGCCTCTATGCCCCTTTTAATAAACCCCATGATCCTATTTGCCTTGGCAGCTGCTGTCTGATACTGGCTGCTACAATTAAGTTTACTGTCCACTAGGATTTCCATGTCCTTCTCCATGTTACTTTTTCCCAGCGTTTTCCCATTTAACATGTAATCATGGAATGGATTCTTCCTTCCCATGTAGATAACCTTGCATTTATCTGTATTAAACCTCATCTGACACTTCTCTGCCCAGGTCTCCAACTTATCCAGATCCCTTTGTAATTAAATATTATCCTCTATTGTGTTGATTACTTTATACAGCTTAGTATCATCTTAGTAATTTTACTGTGCAATCCTTGTGTAAGGTCATTAATGAATATATTAAAGCGAATATTGCCCAATATGGGCCCCTTTGGTACCCCACTAGTAAGGGTATGTTCCCACGGTGTATTGCGGCATGTACTGTATGTACCTCAATATGTCGGGTGTTTTAGAAGTATGCGCAGGCCAGCGTAGTAGGATACCCTACTGGATTTTGGGGCCCTCATTTTCATTATTTTTTAGACGCCATTACAGGTTTGCGGATATACAAGGTGCCAAAATTCAATAAATATCCCTAAAAAGACCTCATTTAGGAAATTACACCCCTTAAGAAATATGTCCAGGGATGTAGTGAGAGTATTGGCCCTACAGGTGTTTTACACATTTTATTTTAATGTTAGGCTGTGAAAACAAATAATTTTTTTCAATAAAATACCGTCATTTTTACAAGGAATCCTGGATAAAAAGCACCCCAAAATGTATTACGCACTTTCTTTCAAGTTTGACAATACTCTATGTGTGGGTGTAAATTGATGTGCATGCCAGGGTGTACAAGGGAGGGAGCCCTATTTGGCTTTCGGAATGCAGATTTTGGTGGATGTCATGAAGTATTTGCAAAGTCCCTAAAGTGCCAGAACAGGTGAAACCTTCCAGAAGTCACCCCATTTTGGAATCAACACCCCTCAGCAAACTCAGCTAGCGGTGTATTGTGCATTTTGGGCCCACATGTGTTCCACAGTTCTTTAGCTTTGGGCCACGAAAAAAACAGCAACTTTGCCGCTGTTTTTTCTGGGGTAAATTTTTACAGTTTTCGTAGTGCAGTATAAATTACATGAAATACCTTTATTATGCAGGTCGGTAAAATTATAACAATATCATTTTTATATAGTTTTTTATATTTTACTACTAGTGTTGAGCTATTATTATCGACAAAGTTGAAATCGGCACAGTATTTACGTTGATCGGATTTTTTTTAGATCACGCGATAATTTAGGTTAAAATCTGTGCATAATCTATTAATTTGCGCCATTTTCGGCGCTTCCTGTCATTTTGTCGGCCAGCAAATCAGCTTACAGAATAGAGCAGGGTGAGATGTGTGTGCGACGTCATGACTGGGATGTGTATGGTTGTGATTGGCTGGAAAAATCACATGACCTTGTTTTACATAGAACAGCCCTTCCTGTTCATGATCAGTATGTGTCAGCGTCTCATAGCAGTAGGACGTGCGCTCTGCCTCTGTCCAAACAGCTCAGCAAACAGCTCAGCGAAATTATTACATTTTTTTACAGAGACAGCTCTACTTTTAGCTGTGATCCTTAGACGTTAGTTAGGTCAGAGATTTGCAGATTTTAGGTAGTTAGGCAGAGAATTTTAAAGGAGCATCTATCGCTGTAAAGTCACAGGGGGAAGCGGGGCCGCGGGCGAACACAGACAAGCTCTATAAAGGATACTGGATATTGTACAGCCAAAACTTTGTTTAGACATTGCATTGCTTTATATTAGGATACAGATCTTTTCTAGTAACTGCAGGTCTATTTGTTAGGTGCAAAACTCCACTTTTATTATCAGTATACATTTCAGATAGGTGTTCTTTTTCAATTTTGCCCAGTCCAGCTTTGTTTATAGAGCCACCTTGCAGTTAAATTTGAATACAGCAATTTTGTAGTCACCACAGGTGAATTGATAGGTGCCAAAAAATACCTTTTATTATCCCGTATACATTTCAGATACGTGTTTTTTTCACTTTGGCGCAGGCCAGCTGTGTTGATAGAGCCACCTTGCAGTTAAATTTGAATCCAGCAACTTTGTAGTCACCACAGGTGTACTGATAGGTGCCAAAAATACCTTTTATTATCCGTATACATTTCAGACAGGTGTTTTTTTCACTTTTGGTCAGTCAAGCTTTGTTGATAGATCTACTTTGCAGTTAAATTTGAATTTAGCAACTTTGTAGTCACCACAGGTGAATTGATAGGTGCCAAAAAATACCTTTTATTATCTCGTATACATTTCAGATACGTGGTTTTTTCACTTTGACGCAGGCCAGCTGAGTTGATAGAGCCACCTTGCAGTTAAATCTGAATCCAGCAACTTTGTAGTCACCACAGGTGTACGATAGGTGCCAAAAATTACCTTTTATTATCCTATACATTTCAGGCAGGTGTTTTTTTTTCACTTTTGATCAGTCAAGCTTTTTTGATAGATCTACTTGCATTTAAATTTGAATACAGCAATTTTGTAGTCACCACAGGTGAATTGATAGGTGCCAAAAATACCTTTTATTATCCCGTATACATTTCAGATACGTGTTTTTTCACTTTGGCGCAGGCCAGCTTTGGTGATAAGAGCCACCTTGCAGTTAAATTTGAATCCAGCAACTTTGTAGTCACCACAGGTGTCCCTGATAGGTGCCAAAATACCTTTTATTATTAGTGTTGAGCGATTAATTATCGACAAAGTATAAAAATCGCACAGTTTTTAATGGTGATCGATTTTTTAGAATCAGTGCATAATTTAGGTTAAAATCTGTGCATCATCTCTTAAGATGCGCCATTTTCGGTGCTTCCTGTCATTTTGGCGGCCATCAAATCAGCTTACAGAATAGAGCAGGTGAGATGTGGTGCGACGTCATGACTGGGGATGATGTATGGTTGCTAGATTGGCTGAAGAAATCACATGACCCTCGGTTTTATACATATAACATCGTTTCCCTGGTTTTCCAGCGAGCCTCATGCCTCTCAGCGTCCACAGAGCAGAAGGAATCGTGGCGCTCTGCTTGTGTCCAAACAGCTCAGCGAATTATTATAATTTCGTCCACAGATAAAGCTCTACTATTACTGTGATCCATACAATTTAGTTAGATTAGAGAATGGAAAGATTTTATATAGTTTAGGTATAGAATTTAAAGGAGCATCAACCGCATCAAAAGTCACGGGGAGGGGGGGAGTGGAGGGGGGGGGGGGGGGAGGCCCTTGTTGATATATCCACCTGCACTTAAATTTTGAATCCAGCAATTTTTTATAATCACCACAGGTTAGAATTGAAAAGGTGCCAAAAATATCTTGTATTAAACGAATAGACAAACAAGCTTTAATAAAGAATAATGGATAAAGTTCACACCAAGACTTAGTGTAGACATTGCACTGCAAAAAGCTTTATTATTAACAGTTTTCTATGAAATATTTCCTGATAATTTGGGCAGCCTGAACTATAGGATACACATCTTTCTAGTAACTGCAGGATCCCTCTTTGTTAGGTGCAAAACACCACTTTATTATCATTATACATTTCAGATAGTTTTTCCATTTTTCAATTTTTCTTATTCCACCTTGTTGATATATCCACCTTGCACTTAAATTTGAATCCAGCAATTTTAATAGTCACCACAGGTGAATTGAAAGGTCCAAAAATAATCTTGTATGATACGAATACCATAACAGATTACGTGTTTTTTGACTTTGGGCGCACTACAGCTTTGTGTCATTGATGCAGCTATTCACTTAAATCTGAATCCAGCAATATTATAGTCACCACAGGTGAATTGAAAGTGCCAAAAATATCTAGTATTATACTGAATAAAAAAACGAATACAAAAACATAAACGGTTTTTTGACTTTGGCGCACTACACTTTGTTCATTGAGGCAGCTTGCACTTAAATTAGAATACACAATTTTATAGTCACCCACAGGTGGAATTGATAGGTGCCAAAAATACCTAGTATTATACGAATACATTTTCAGATACGTGTTTTTTTGACTTTGGCGCAGGCCAGCTTTTGTTGATAGATCTACTTTGCAGTTAAATTTGAATACAGCAATTTGATAGTCACCACTGGAGAAATTGATAGGTGCCCAAAAATACCTTTATAATCCGAATAACATTTCAGATACTTGTTTTTCACGTTTGCGCAGGTCACTTTGTTGATAGATCTACTTGGCAGTTATATATTTGAATCCAGCAATTTTGTTTTTGCTTAGAGGGATTTAAGATAGCTGTGATTAGCCGTCTTTTAATAAGAGACTTTCCAAAACTCTTGCCATACCTTCTCAATTTTTTAGATTGTCTGAAACATGGAGCAAAATTCAGTGTGGTAAGCGAGCAAAGAGGGGGGTTAGGACATGGAGGTATTGGTACGTGAGAAGGTGCTCTTACAGTGCTGGCGACAACACGCATGCCTAGCTGATCGTCATTGCAGGACCGTCAGGCCTGTCATCGCTGGGTTAGGGCCCTGTGAATCTCAGTAAACGAACAGCTTCGCCAATCCTGTCCTTCAGTGGTTAATGCAACCTGCATCCATCATTCCTTACCTCCTCTTCTTCCCTAGTCGACGGCCACAAATGTCGTCACAGCCATCACCAGCATCCGTCCGAACATGAAGCAGCCCAAATGTCAACTCGTGAACCCACCACTGTGGATAATCCATTTTTCCCCCTGAAAGACCTCTTTGATGACAAAATGCGGTTGGGGTCAGAAGGCATGTTAAAAAATCAGAGGAGAAGAAGGAAGCCGGTCAATCGGCAAAAATCCCGGGCGGTCAGCAACGCCTTGCAGTCCCTCTTGCTTGTAGCCCGCAGCTCCTGGATGCAGAATGTCAGGACGCACCCAAGTCACCTGAGTTTGTTGAGATGATGAACGACATGCGGATCCAACGTGGTTCTTTTTCAGCAGAATTTGCTTGCGAGCGCTTCATCACTGGACGAGAGGATACGATGGGGGTAGTGTCAGTACAGGTTCCGCCTCAAAAAGGTAGAGGGCCGTCCCGCAGAAAGTCCGCTGATATTGAATTCCGCCAGCCACGGTTTAGCGCAAACCCCGCTCCTCGCTTATCTCGCCATCAAAAGGGTCCAGAACCTCTCAAGCCTGGGCCTTCTTTGAGCAAGCCTCTGATTCACGCCAGCGATGTCATATGCCGCCTATGCCCTTAAACGGATAAGTAGAGGAAGAACCTTAGGTGGTTAACCACCACAACAATGTACTAGTCCACATGTAGCGAATGCATGAGTTGAAAATGGAGCAACACTTTGGCCAAAAAAGCCAACTCGACGCCGGGCCTCCCAACCACTGTCACACACCCTCTGTCTTCGCCTCCTCCTCCTCCACCACCACAAAGCGTTCCTCACTGCCCATGTCCTCTCAGAGTCATGATTAGTGATCAGCCTCCACTTCACCTCCACCTTCGCCAGAGTACCACCAGCACCACCAGAGACCCATCCTACCGCCTTCTCCTTCCCGCAAGTTTGGACAAAACCTGCAACGCCGTACCAGCGGCCCAGTCTAGCCAGCAGCCTTCGTCCTTCCAGTTTGGGAGCAGAAGAAACACTTTAAACCCAAACCATACCCAAAGCCAAGAGCCTGAATGTCGGCTTGCCAGGCTTTTGGCCTTGGAAATGTTTTGCCATTCCGTCTGGTGGACACAGATGAGTTCCGCCAACGTCATGGCCCCTTGCCTGCCCTCCAATACCAGATGCCGAGCAAGCATTTCTTTGCCAGAACAGCCGTCCCTGCCCTGGCCACCACGTGTCATCTAAAATTTCTAGGCGCTGTTGTCCTGAAATCTGTGGCCGGAAAAGTCCATCTGACCACCGACACAATGGACTAGAAACACGGCCAAGGCCGCTATATCTCTGTGACAGCAGACTGGGTGACTGAAGTGGATGTCCCTGGGGTGAACGGTGGCTCTCATGCTCGGGCGCAAATCTCACGCTCTTCAAACCGCAAGATGGTGCAGGGTCTTTCCCCCAATGTCGCTTCTGGTGGCATCACGTGCCCAGCAGAAACCAGGCCGTGTTAAATTAAACTGTCATGGAGACCGACCACACACAGTCAGGTAGCTGTGGACGGCTCTTCCGCAAACGAGACCGAGAGCGCTGGCTGGTCGCCAAGGCAACCTTGTGCCCAGGCAAGGTGTTGTGCGATAAACGGGCAAAATCTGCTGGCCTGCCGCGTAAGATCGGTAGCTGTAGCCAAATCCCTTGCCTTGCACATGTCATGAACCTTAACGTCAGAAATTTCTAAAGAGCTACATGGTCTGGACTGCCTGCTGAGGAAGGCCTCGAAGTCTAAGTTCGCACTTTCCGCCGCCAGTATCGCACCCTGCTGTTGTCCCGCCTGGATGCGTTGCAGCCTTCAGCTCGGCTTCCCCGTCAACCGTCCTCATTGTTGACCGTGGCAACACGCTGGAATTCCACCTCCCACATGCTCCATCGATTGTGGCAGCAGCGCAATGCCCATTACGCATTACCGAAGTGACACATGGCCCTGTCAAGGCATCGTGCAGGACCTCGGGTGTGATGAGCCACCCGAGAGTGGAGGCAGGAGAAAGAGCCTCAGCACATCCTTGCCAGTTTTGGAAGAAGCCATCCAAAATGGTCCAGTGCGGACAATGCCCTTGTCAGGCATGAGCATTGTGTGATCTTTAGTTTCTGGAACGATCGTTGATACTCTGACACACAGTTCCCCGCCAGCGACATGAGGAGAGAGACGGACACAAGATGCGGACACGGAGCCTTTCTCACCTCGAATCCACAAGGCCTAGACCAACATTTCACAATTTCATCGTCCTTCATTAGCAGTGGTTCCGGGTCCAGAGCTAGTGCAAGGTGGCACATCAGCTCCCAGGGTGCATCATCTTCAGGCAAGACAGGGCTTGTTGAAGCTGTGCCGGATGCAGCGGAGGAGAGGAGGAGGAGAGAGTATTCCTAGACACCGATGTTACCGACGTCCCTGCTTTGAAAGAGTTGGCGCGGAATTTGAGCGGAGGAGGAAGATGAGGAAGATCAGTTTTGCCTAGTGCCCTCGAACCAGAGGCCTTGGGAAATTTTCCCCCCAAAAAAAAAAAAGGGGGGGGGCCTTTTCCCCCACTCCCCCCCCCTCTCACATGAGAGCTTTGGATGCTCAATTTCTCCAACATATTCCTCGAATTAATGCCATCAAATGAACAACAGTTACTGGTGGCCACCCTCCTGGATCCCCGGCTACAAAACAAAACTCACAGCACTTTTCCTTCCACCCACCCAAATAGAGAGTAATACGCAGGAAATGGAGACCTTCTGATTGATCAACTGGAGACATCTGTTGTGTCTGCTTCACATTCCCCCAAATGTCACGGTGAACAACCATCAGCGACGTGACAGCAGTAGAGTGCCAAGTAGGCGTAAGCGGCAGCAGCAGGCAAGGTGGCAAAGCCTAATGGGTGAACCTCTGGCAATCTTTGTTTACCCACCTCACCAACGCATGCAATGCAGGGCACACATCCAACACACAGAGATTACAGCTTAAGATCATTGTGCAAATCGTCTATCTCGTCTCAACACCGATGTTTTATATGTATGTGTTCCGGACACAATAGACTTCTGGTATCCAAAAAGGACGAATGGCCCGAGCTTGCTCGTCACTCCATAAGGTGTTTGTACTGCCCAGCAGGCCAGCGTCATATCTGATTCTGAGCGGGACCTTCAGACACAGCTTGAGAGTTCATTACAGACAAACGCATACCGGCTTTCCACAATAATGTGGATCGTTTGAACTTTCATCAAGATGAAATCAGGCTGGATCTCTGATGATGTTGTGGCCCCAATTGCCGAGTCACCGATTAGTTGCCGGTTTCCTTCACATTCCCCTTCAAACAGAAATTGGTCCCTTAAAATTTTTTTTAAAATGATCATTTTTCTCTTTTCCAACAGTTTCATTCTTTGCCTGGTTTTGCTGTGAGGAGACTGTAATAGACAGCAAGGTTTCATGACAACACGTATTCCATTTACTCACTTTATCTTAAGAAGTTTTCCGCATTGTCAATATGTTATTTGAGGTCATGTTTTGCTGTGAGATACAGCTATAATTATGGTTTTTTGAACATGAAATGTGGCTTTTAAGTGGCATTTCTCCCTCACATTTTTTAATAGGGACTGAAAAGTCATATTTTATATAATTTTTTGGGTGCATGTACGCTGTGAGATACAGCAATAATCATGTCCCTTTTGAACAGAAATGTGGCTTTTAAGTGGCATTTCTCCCTCACAATTATTTAATAGTGGCTGAGAATCATATTTAATAATTTTATGGGGTCATGAAGCTGTGAAATACACCAATAATCATGGTCCGTTGAACATGAAATGTGCTTCTAAAGTGGCATTTCTCCTCACAATTTTTAACATGGCTGAGAATCTTTTTATAATTTTTGGGTACATGCTGCTGTGAAATGCCCAATACTAACAGATCCTATTATAAAAAATTTTTGTTTCTAACAGACATTTGTTCCTTCACAATTGTCCAACTAGTGGCTCAAGGTCCATGCTTTGAATTTTTGTGGGGCATTTTCTTTAAATGCAGCTATACTACAGGTCCTAATTATAAAAAAAAATGTTGTTTCTAACAGACAATTTGTTCTTCACAATTGAACAAAGTGGCTCAAGGTTCATGGCTTTGAATTTTTTTGGGGGCATTTTGCGTTGAAGATGCAGCTATACTACAGGTCCTATTATAAAAAAAATGTTGTTTTCTAACATACATTTGTTCTTCACAATTGTCAAGAGTGGCAAGGGTGATGGTGCTGTCAGAAAGAGGAATAGATAGGACACTGTTAATGGACACTTATTTGCAAATGACCTATGTTTTGCAAGATCTTTAACATAACTATCACCCCTGTATTGAGACAACCGCAACCCATTTAATCCAATTATAAAAGAGAAAACAAAGATACAAGGTGGGTATTCCATCCTATTTAAAAATGTGTTTTCTAGAATTAAACCTACTAAAAACCTTGCATGTAAAAAAATAGCTGTTTAAAAAAATTCCTCTGAATTGTAAGGGAGGTAATGAAAACTGACCAAAGTAGGTTTTTCAAGGACATGGAGTATGAGCCACGACAGAGAACAAAGTACAGAGACAATTTCCTCCAGCACGTTGAGGTAAAATGAGAAAAAGAATGCAAGAAAAAGGGCACCTGGGTGTAACAGGAGCGTTAACCACCAGTATTTCCAATTGAAGCTCAATTGGTCCCGCACTCTATGAGGGGCAAGCGCTACACCAGGTCCTTGACTGTGTACTGAGGAAGGCAGGAGTTATCACACTTTCGCCTTCCAGCACTCTGCTTTCAGCACGACATTTTTCGTTGCTGAGTCCTCAGGGCATTTTAACCTGCGTGATAATAGATGACGGACGCCAGCCTGGCTCTCACCGCACCCACTGTAACCCCGGCACTGGGTCATGCAGGGCACAGGACAGTGTATAGTCCGAATGTCCAGTTCAACTAAAATGGTGGTTGAAAGACTCCTTTTCCCAGGCTCTGTTTTACATCGGGAGTCAGACAGGTTTAATGGTCACTAATGCGGGTCCAGGACAGTTCTAGTCAATGTCCAGTTTCAACTAAAATGGTGGTTGAAAGACTCCCTTTCCAGCACTTTTTAATCGGGGATCAGACAGGTTTAATGGTCATACTGTGTCCCAGAACAGGACAGGTATATAGTCCAGTTCAACTAAAATGGTGTTGAAAGAACTCCTTTTTTCCGCACTTTTTAATCTGTGGGTCAGACAGGTTTAAGGGTCATGCTGCGTCCAGGACAGGTTTGTCCCACTGTCCTCAACTAAAATGGTGGTTGAAAGACTCCATTTCCGTTACTTTTTTTAAATCTGTGGGTCAGCAGGTTTAATGGACATATCTGCGGTACAGGACAGATATAGTAGTGGTCCAGTTTTCAACTAAAATGGTGGTTTCAAAGACTCCTTTTCCCGGCACTTTTTATCTGGGGTCAGACAGGTTTAATGGCATACTGGGTCCAGGACAGGTATAGTCAATGTCAGTTTCAACTAAAATGGGTTGAAAGACTCCTTTTTCCGCACTTTTTAATCTGGGGTCATGCAGGTTTGGGCTCAAGCTGTGCCCAGGACAGGGATAGTCAATGTCCCATTAAACTAAAATTAGTGGTGAAAGACTCCTTTTCCGGCACTTTTTTAATGTGGGGGTCTTTGCAGGTTTGGGGGCATAATGCTGCTTCCAGGACAGGGATATCAAATGTCCAGTTCAAGTAAAATATGGTTCAAATAATACTGCCTTCTGGCGACTTTTTAGTTTTGTGGTTGTTGCAGGTTTAAGGGTCAGCTGTGGGTACAAGACAGTGATAGTGAATGTGTGTGACTTTTTTTCTGTGGCTTTTATAGCCTAAGTGTTGTGGCCTAATGATTGTAGCTGGTATCCATTTGACTGTTTGTGGCTGTTACTTCCAGCTTCTCCTGCCCAGTTTGGGTGTAAGAATGAAGGTTGTTGTGCTCACCCATAGACTATTAATGGTCATCGAGACAAACTCATAATCGACTGCTCACTATCAAAAAACCTTATCGATGGTGGCCGACTATCGACTATCGCCCGATGTCGATAGCCAACGTAATCGCTCAACACTATAGAAAACACATTTTTAAAATAGGATGGAATCCCACCATGTCTTTGTTTCTCTTTTTTAATTGTATTAAATGGGTTGTCTCAATACAGGGATTGTTAGCTATGTTAAAGATCTTGTAAAAACAAGTCATTTTTCAATATGTGTTTATTAACAGTGTCCTACCTATACTTGTTTCTGACAGCACCATCACCTTTGAGCCACTCTTGACAATTGTGAAGAACAAATGTCTGTTAGAAACCACATTTTTTACAATAGGACCTGTAGTCTAGCTGCATTTCACAGCAAAATGCCCCCAAAAATTCAAAACATGACCCATGAGCCACTTTTGACAATTGTGAAGAACAAATGTCTGTTAGAAACAACATTTTTTTATAATAGGACCTGTAGTATAGCTGCATGTCACAGCAAAATGCCCCCAAAAATTCAAAACATGACCCTTGAGCCACTTTTGACAATTGTGAAGAACAAATGTCTGTTAGAAACAACATTTTTTTTATAATAGGACCTGTAGTATTGCTGCATTTCAAAGCAACATGACCCCAAAAAATTATAAAAATGACTTCTCAGCCACTGTTAAAAATTGTGAGGGAGAAATGCCACTTAAAAGCCACATATCTGTTCCAACAGACCATGATTATAGCTGTATCTCACAGCAACATGACCTCAAAACCATTGACAATGCGCAAACTTCTAAAGATAAAGTGAGTACATGGAATACGGTGTTGTCATGAAACCTTGCTGTCTTTTACAGTCTCCACACCGCAAAACCAGCAAAATGAACTGTTGGGAACTGAGAATAAAAATTGCAGTAAGAAATGATCATTTTAAAAAAACGTTTTCATGAGGACCTTTTCTGTTTGATGTGGCATGTGAAGTAGACCGGCAACTAATCGGTGACCTCGGCAATTGGGGCCACAACATCATCAGAGATCCATGCCTGATTCATCTTGATGAAAGTCAAACGATCCACATTATCTGTGGAAAGCCGGATGCGTTTGTCTGTAATGACTCCTCCAGCTGTGCTGAAGGTCCGCTCAGATATGACGCTGGCTGCTGGGCAGGACAACACCTCTATGGCGTGACGAGCCAGCTCGGGCCATTCGTCCATTTTGGATACCCAGAAGTCTATTGGGTCCGGAACACATACAAAAACATCGGTGTTGAGACGCAGATAGACGTGCACCATGATCTTAAGCTGATCTCTGTGTGTTGGATGTGTGCCCTGCATTGCATGCGTTGGTGAGGTGGTAAACAAAGATTGCCAGAGGTCACCCATTAGGCTTCTGCCACCTTGCCTGCTGCTGCTGCTGCCGCTACTTGGCACTCTACTGCTGTCACGTCGCTGACGTTGTTCCACCGTGACATTTGAAGAACGTGAAGCAGACGCAACAGATGTCTCCAGTTGATCAATCAGCAAGGTCTCCATTTCCTGCATTTTACTCTCTATTTGGGTGGAAGGAAAGTGCTGAGTTTTGTTTTGTCCCGGGGATCCAGGAGGGTGGCTACCCAGTAACTGTTGGTCATTTTGATGGCCTTAATGCGAGGATCATGTTGGAGGAAATGGAGCATCCAAGCACTCATGTGAGAGATGGAGCCTTGATTTCCCAAGCCTCTGGGTCGAGGGGCACTAGCAAACTCATCTTCCTCATCTTCCTCCTCCGCCTCAAATTCGCACCAACCTCTTTCCAAGGCAGGGACGTTGGTAACGTAGGTGTCTAGGAATATCTCCTCCTCCTCCTCCTCCTCCTTCTCCGCTTCCTCCGGCACAGCTTCAACACAGCTCTGACTTGACTCAGATGATGCACCCTGAGAGCTGAGGCGCCGCCTTGCTCTAGCTCTGGACCCCGAACCACTGCCTAATGAAGACCGATAAAATTGAGAAACTGTCGGGCCTTGTGGATTCGACGGAGAGAAAAGCTCCGTGTCCGCATCTGTGTCCGTCTCCTCCTCCATCGCTGGCGAGACCTGATGTTTCAGAGTGTCCAACGATCGTTTCAGAACTAAGATCACCACAATGCACATGCTGACAAGGGCATCGTCCGCACTGACCATATTAGTGGCTTCTTCAAAACTGGCAAGGATGGTGCAGAGATCTTTCACCTGCCTCCACTCTCGGTGGCTCAACACCCCGAGGTCCGCACCGCTGCTTGTCAGGCCATGTGTCACTTTGTACTGCGTAATGGCATTGCGCTGCTCCCACAATCGCTGGAGCATGTGAAGGGTGGAATTCCAGCGTGTTGCCACGTCAACAATGAGACGGTTGACGGGGAGGCCGAGCTGACGCTGCAACGCAGCCAGGCGGGACGAAGCAGGGTGCGAACGGCGGAAGTGCGAACTCAGACCTCGAGCCTTCTTCAGCAGGCAGTCCAGACCCGGTTAACTCTTTAGAAATTTCTGGATGACGAGGTACATGACATGTGCCAGGCAAGGGATGTGCTCCAGCCTACCGATCTTAAGGGCGGCCAGCAGATTTCGCCCGTTATCGCACACCACCTTGCCTGGCACAAGGTTCTTGTCACCCAGCCAGCGCTCGGTCTCGTTGCGGAGAGCCGTCCACAGCTCCTGACCTGTGTGTGGACAGTCTCCAAGACAGATTAATTTCAACACGGCCTGGTTTCTCTGGGCCCGTGATGCCACCAGAGGACCTTGGGGGAAAGAGCCCTGCACCATCCCTGCGGTTTTGAAGAGCGTGCGCTGAGCCTGAGAGCCACCTTCACCCCCAGAGACATCCACCCAGCTCACCCAGTGAGCTGTCACAGAGATATAGCGGCCTTGGCCGTGTTTACTAGTCCATGTGTCGGTGGTGAGATGGACTTTTCCGGACACAGATGCAGACAACGCGCTTGAAATTTTAGATGACACGTGGCTGGTCAGGGCAGGGACGGCTTTTCTGGCAAAGAAATGCCTGCTCGGCATCTGGTATTGGGGGCAGGCAAGGGCCATGACGTGGCGGAACCCATCTGTGTCCACCAGACGGAAAGGCAACATTTCAAAGGCCAAAAGCCTCTCAATGCCGAAAATCATGCTTTTGGCTTTGGGATGGTTTGGGTTAAAGTGTTTCTTCTGATCAAAAACCTGGACGAAAGAATGCTTGCTGCTAGACATGCCGCTGTACGGCGTGCAGGTCGTCAAACTGGCGGAGGAGAAGGGGTTAGGATGGGTCTCTGTGGTGCTGGTGTACTGCGGGCGACGGTGGAGGCTGAAGCGGAGGCTGAGACCTGATCATGACTCTGAGAGACATGGGCAGCTGAGGAACGCTTGGTGGTGGCGGAGGAGGAGGAGGCGGAGACAGTGGGTGTGACAGTGGTTGGAAGCCCGGCGTCGGTCTGGCCTTTTTTGGCCAAGTGTTGCCTCCATTTCAACTCATGCATTCGCTGCATGTGACTAGACATGTTGGTGGTGGTTAAACACCTAAGATTCTTGCCTCTACTTATGCGTTTACGGCAAAGGCGGCATATGACATCGCTGGGTGAATCAGAGGCTTGCTCAAAGAAGGCCCAGGCTTGAGAGGTCCTGGACCTTTTTGACGACGATAAGCGAGGAGCGGGGTTTCCGCTGACCGTGGCTGGTGGAATCATATCAGCGGACTTCTGCAACCGCCCTCTCCCTTTTTGAGGCGGGACACGTATTGACATTACCACATCGTCTTCCTCCTCGTCCAGTGATGAAGCACTCGCAAGCAAATTCTGCGGAAAAGACCACGATAGATCCGCAATGTCGTCATCATCATCATCATCATTAACACAGGTGACTTAGTCGTCCTTACTTTCTGCATCCAGAAGCTGCGGGCTACAAGCAAGGGGCACTGCAAGGCGTTGCCGACCGCCCGGGATTTTTGCCGATTGATCGGCTTCCTTTTCCTCCTCTGATGGCATCAGAAACTGGGTGTCAGAGCAGACAAAATCATCCTCTTTGGGCTCTTGATCTTTTAACATGCCTTCTGACCCCAACCGCATTTTGTCATCAAAGAGGTCTTCAGAAAATGGATTATCCACAGTGGTGGGTACACGAGTTGACATTTGGGCTGCCTTCGCTTCATGTTGGACGGATGATGATGATGCTGATGATGACATTTGTGGCCGGGACTGGGAGGACGAGGAGGTAAGACTGCTGGATGCAGGTTGCATTAACCACTGAAGAACAGATTGGCAACGCTGTTCGTTACTGAGATTCACAGGGCCCTGACCCAGCGATGACAGGCCTGACTGTCCTGCAACCGATGATCCGATGGCATGCGTGTTGTCGCCAGCACTGGAAGGAGCACCTTCTCTTGTACCTCTACCTCCATGTCCTACCCCCCTCTTTGCTCGCTTACCACCTGAATTTCGCTCCATGTTCAGAAAGATAAAAATTTGAGAAGGTATGGAAGAGTTTTGGAAAGTCTCTTATTAAAAGACGGCAAATTACAGCTATTCTCAAATCACTAAAATCAAAACAAAATTGCTAGATTGAAATTTAAGTGCAAGGTACTTCTATCAACAAAGCTTGACTGACCAAAAGTGGAAAAAACACGTATCTGAAATGTATACGGGTAATAAAAGGTATTTTTGGCACCTATCAATACACCTGTGGTGACTACAAAATTGCTGGATTCAAATTTAACTGCAAAGTGGCTCTATCAACAAAGCTGGCCTGTGCCAAAGTGAAAAAAACACGTATCTGAAATGTATACGGATAATAAAAGGTATTTTTGGCACCTAAAAATACACCTGTGGTGACTACAAAATTGCTGGATTGAAATTTAAGTGCAAGGTACCTCTATCAACAAAGCTTGACTGACCAAAATTGAAAAAAAAACACCTATCTGAAATGTATACGGATAATAAACGGTATTTTTTGCACCTAAAATTACACCTGCGGTGACGACAAAATTGCTGGATTCAAATTTAATTGCAAGGTGCCTCTATGAATAAAGCTGGACTGCTCCAAATTGAAAAAAACACTTATCTGAAATGTATACGGATAATAAACGGTACTTTTTGCACCTAAAAATACACCTACGGTGACGACAACATTGCTGGATTGAAATTTAAGTGCAAGGTACCTCTATGATCAAAGCTTGAATGATCAAAAA
Source organism: Phyllomedusa bahiana (assembly GCA_025379985.1). Lineage (NCBI taxonomy): Eukaryota > Metazoa > Chordata > Amphibia > Anura > Hylidae > Phyllomedusa > Phyllomedusa bahiana. Next base: position 10,620 of record JAODAL010015180.1, on the reverse strand, counting down.
GTGAAAAAAACACGTATCTGAAATGTATACGGATAATAAAAGGTATTTTTGGCACCTATCAATTCACCTGTGGTGACTACACAATTGCTGGATTCAAATTTAACTGCAAGTACCTCTATCAACAAATCTGGACTGGGCAAAAGTGCAAAAAACACGTATCTGAAATGTATACGGATAATAAAAGGTATTTTTGGCACCTTTCAATTCACCCTGTGGTGACTACAAAATTGCTGGATTCAAATTTAAGTGCAAGGTACCTCTATCAACAAAGCTTGAGTGACCAAAAGTGAAAAAAAAAGCAATCTGGACTGAATACTAATAAAAAAAGTGCAGTTTAGCAACAAACAAATAGACCTGCAGTTACAAGAACAGATCTGGCTCCGAATATAAGTTCAGGCTGCCCACCATCCAACGAATATCTCAACAGAACACTGGTCAGAAAAAGCTGTTGCAATGCAATGTCTCCACACAGTCTGGGTGCACAATATCTAGTATCCTTTAAAGAGCCTGTCTGTCTGTCTGTGTTCGCCCGCGGCCCCCCCCCCCCCCGCACCTCCTGTGAATTTACAGGGCTAGATGCTCCTTTAAAATTTTCAGCCTAACTACCTAAAAAATGCAAATCTCTAATCAAACTAAGTTATAAGGTTCACAGCTAAAAGTATAGCTGTCTCTGTGAACAAATAGAATAATTTCGCTGACCTGTTTGCACAGACTGGGCACACGTCCTACTACTCTGAGACGCTGACACACACTGAGGCAGAACAAGAAGGGCTGTTCTATGTAAAACGAGGTCATGGAATTTTTCCAGCCAATCGCAACCATACACATCCCAGTCATGACATCGCACACACAGCTCACCCTGCTCTGTTCTCTAAGCTGATTTTCGTTAGCCAAGAATCAATAGTATGGGTGTAACGAAAATAAAGAAATAAACATGATTTTATTGAATTAATATTTTTTTTTCTTTACCCCCATATTATTGTTCATTTTATATACACATCGGGACAACTTCTGTAGTCTTATCATTTGATTTCGGCCATGTACAGTTTTATTCCAGATTGCATTAGAAAACCCATAAGAACGTCGCTCGCTCTCCCATTGGTCCAAATAACCGCGCCTCTTTTAAGTTAGCCAATCACAAACAGAGCTCGCTCGGCATTTCTTTTCCACATAGAACTCTATGAGAAAGTAGCTCGCGCTCTGATTGGCCGGGATAGCCAAGCCCCGCTAGCTCAACCAATCAGCTCTTTTCTGCCTTTTTACTGTATTTTGAACTGTCCCGCCTTTGAATATGATTGGTCAATAGTTCTCCATAGGTTAGAATGGGTCCCTGTCGCTCCTATTCTGATTGGTCAATACTCCTCCATAGGTTAGAATGGGCCACTGTTGCTCCTATTCTGATTGGCTGGTTTATGCCGACCAATCAGAAGAGCTTAAACAATTAGAATTACTGTATTTCCCAGCAATTATCTATATTGCAATTCCTTATGTAGCGCCGGTCTCGGCGACAAACGCGTTGTTAGGGATTTAACTGATTTATTTTTAGAGAAGGTTTCAGCTCTTTATCTGATAATGTTTTACACTTAATAAAAATTATTTTTTTAATCATACTCCATGCTGCACGGCGCTGAGCGGCGAGATTGCATTGCACCGATCTCACCATAGACTACAATGGGACAAGTAGCTCGCGCTCTGATTGGCTGGGATAGTCAAGCCCCCGCTAGCTCAGCCAATCAGCTCTTTTCTGCATTTTTACTGTATTTTGAACTTTCCCGCCTTTGAATTTGATTGGTCTATATTTCTCCATAGGCTAGAATGGGTCCCTGTCGCTTCTATTCTGATGGCCGAGATAGCCAAGCCCCCGCTAGCTCAGCCAATCAGCTCTTTTCTGTATTTTTACTGTATTTTGAACTGTCCCGCCTTTGATTTTGATTGGTTCTAACTTCTCCATAGGTTATAATGGGTCCCTGTCGCTCCTATTCTGATTGGCCGAGATAGCCAAGCCCCCGCTAGCTCAACCAATCAGCTCTTTTCTGCATTTTTACTGTATTTTGAACTGTCCCGCCTTTGATTTTGGTTGGTCAATAGTTCTGCATAGGTTTCAATGGGTCACTGTCGCTCCTATTCTGATTGGCTGGTTTATGCCGACCAATGAGAATAGCTTTCAGAATTTGAATTACTGTATTTCCTGGCAATTTCCAATATCCTAATTCCTGATATTGCGCCGTTCTAGATTTTTGAGGTTTGAGCTCTTTTTCTGAGAATGTTTTACACCTAATTAAGGCGATTTTTTTGGAATCATACTCCATGCCGCACGATGCTGAGCGCCGAGATTTCTGTTGCGATCTTCGATATGTTTCCTCTCATGTTTCGTTCTCGCTTCACTTCGCCTCCGCCGGAGCATTTAGATCAGAATCAACTAGGTCTGACTGTCGGAGCTGCCGAGCGCTGCAATGCGCCGCACTTTGCCGACTCGCGATCGTACATGCCTCGGGGTTTTCGAGCGTGCCGCGTCCTGCCCCAGAACGCCTACACCGAGCCCATTGAACGCCCCTTCATGTTAGGCGCAGCCGAAAGTGGCGAACGCTGCGCCTAACACCGCATCCCTGCGTCCGACAGGGGATTCGGGCCGGTGAGGCGCAGGATACGCCAGAAAACAGGCGTAAAGCCCTTTCATACATGTCGCCCTATGTCTCTAGATGAATACAGTAAGGTGTGTAGTTTTCAAAATCGAGTCATTTTTTGGGGGTTTATATTGTTTCGGCAGCTTAATGTCTTTAGAAATGTCCAATGCCCCATTTTCAAGCTAAATTTGTGTTCTGAAAGCCAGTGGGTGCTCCTTTAACTTTAGGCCCTGTTGCGTGTCCAGATATAATATTAGGGCTAAATTGGGGATATATCTGAACACAAGAGAATAAGGTTGATACATTTTGGGGTGTATTTTTTCATTTTTATGTATATTGTTCCAAAAAATGTATTAAAATTGACACCTTTGTGAAAATAACTGATATTTTAATTTTTTTTAAATCTGCTTTGCGTTAATTTCAGCAAAGAACTGTGGGCTGAGACACTTTATATGTCTATAGATAAATACAAGAAAGGGTATAGTTTTCAAAGTGGGGTAATTTCTGGGGGTTATATTGTTTAGGCAGTGTAATACCTTTAGAAATGTCCAATGGGACTAGTAACTCTTGACACTTAAAGGGGTTGTCTCACTACAAGGATTGCTTTTTATGTTTAAGATCTTACAAAAACAAGTCACTTTGCAATATGTGTCCATTAACAGTGTCCTACCTATTCTGAGATATCCCCTCTTGTATGGGCTGCATCGGCTCCTCAGGTCACTATAGTTACAGACCTGTTTGATCTATCCTGATAAGCTGCCAGCACTGGTTGCTATCGCTACAAACCTGGCTTCCACTGCAGCCTAGTAGAAGCCAGTAAACACGCCCCTGAATTCTAAATGAAACCAAGAAAACAGGACTGAGGTCAAATGAATCGATGTAGTGAGACAACCTCTTTAACTCTGCTCTTGTAGGCCCTGCTGGGTGTCCAGACAGAACATTAGGGCTACATTGGGGATATAACTTACCATAAGAGAAACAGGGTGATACATTTTGGGGAGCATTACTTCATTTTTATTTATATTGTACAAAACAATGTGTTTAAATTGAAACTTTTCAGAAACAAAAAATGAAATAAAATTTTTTCACAAAAAAGTGAGGTAAAAATACTTAACACAATACCCTATTGAGTTTAGTTTTCAAAATTGGGTAGTTTTTGGAAGGCTTTCTCACTCTGACCCCTATGGCCTCATCATTTTTGGCATGGGGCAAGAAAACAAAATGTACTTGAAGATTTAAAAAAAAAAAAAAAATTCTATTAACTTTGTAAATCTCATAACTTCTTAAAAAATTTTAACAGTTTTAAAAAAGTTGCTGACAAAGTAAAATAAACATATGTACAGTATATAAAATTAAATATTTGTATAGTATGTATGTTAATACATAATATATAGCAGTTGAAAACAAGAAAAAAGACAATTTATAGCACTTTTCAGTTTTTTTAATAGATTGTGCAAATTATATTAGTCTACTTTTACCTTCTAAAGAAAGTACAGTATGGGCCCAAAAAAAAAAAAATCAAAATTACATGGGTGGGCAAAACATTTACAAAGTTATTCCCGAATAAAGTCGCAAAATGCTTACAAAGCTATTCCCTAATAAAGTCATACTTATCAGATTTTCAAAATCTGTCTTGGTCGTTAAGTACTTTTCAAGGTGTTTTTCCATTTATTTTACTGGAGCACAGTAGATATTAACAGGAAAATGTAACTAAGGATTAATTCCCCCAATTCTTTTAGGATTCCATTTTTGTTAAGATATCTATTTAACCCCTTACCGCCGGAGCCAGTTTTGGCCTCTCTGACAGAGCCCCATTTTTGAAATCTGTCATGTGTCACTTTATGTGAGAATAACTTTTTGACACTTAACCTATCCATGTGATTCAAAGACTGTTTTCTCTCTTGACACATTGTGCTTTAGGGTATTAAAAAATTTTTGGCCCAAAAAAATGTTTTTTATTTGTGAAAAATATCAAAGTATTGTGAAAAATTGGAAAAATTTCCCCAATTTCAAAATTAAAAAAAAAATTTGCATGAAAGAAGAATTTTTAACTCAAAATATTTATAACTACATCCCCATATGTTGCTGTATTTGGCAAAATTTTTTTAAAGTCTTTTTTTTTTTTCAGAATTGGGGTTTAGAATTTAGTAGAATTTTCAAATTTTCAAGAAAATTTTCAAAAAAACATTTTTTAGGGACCAGTCCGTTCTAATGACTTTGTTTAATTATTTAGTACCCCATAAATGAACCATCTAAAAATTACACCTTAAAGTATTCAAAACCGCATTTAGGAAGTTTTTTAAACCCCTTTAGGTGTTTCACAGGAATTAAGCAAAGGGGAAGTAAAATTTAAAAAATTTCACTTTTTTGCAGATTTTTTAAATTTTTATACATTATTCACAAGAACACGGTAAATGTGATCAGGAAATGAATTTAATTTTTTGATCCCCAGATTCTGCCTTTTTCAGAATATCCCCTAAGGGGCCCCAATGCATTATTTGGCTCAACCACAACCCCCCAATAGGAGGAGCACCAAATGGACTCTGGGGTCTCATTTTCATTACGATTTTTTTAGGCGCCATTTTTTGTTTGCGGCCCCCAAAAGGTGCAAAAAATTAAAAAACCCCCCTAAAAATACCAATATTGGAAATAACCCCTTAAGGAAATACCCGGGTTTTTTGGGTAGTGGAATTCGACCCCACGGGTGTGTCAAAAAAATTTTTAGCGTTGGTGTGAAAAGAAAAAAAAAAAAAAATTTTTTCCAAAAATCTGCAAATTTTACTGAAAATTTTAATTTTCAAGGCTCCCGGTTTAAAAAAAAACATCCAAAACTTGTTACGCAAATTTTTTCAAGTTTTGCAATACCCCACATGTGGGGTTTTTAAATGCTGCTTGGGGGCATGGCAGGGGTATAAGGGGGGGAGTGTTATTTGGGTTTTGGGCGCAGATTTTGGTGGGGCCATGTCGCATTTTCCAAATCCCAAAGTACCGGTGAAACCTTTCCCCGAATACCCCCTTTTGGATTCAGCACGCCTCATAGATTCATCAGGGGTTTTTATTGTACATTTTCATGCACAGGTGTTAAAGTTTTATTTTTTTCATTGGGTTGAAAATGAGGGGAAAATGCAATTCCGCATTGTTTTTTGGGCTTCAATTTTACAGCGATCGCCTGCAGTATAAATGACGAACTTTACTATGGGGTCGGTACAATTGCAATGAAGATTTATATCGTTTTTTTATGTTTTTTACTTTTACAAATAGAAATGATCTATAAAAAATTGCGTTTTATGTTTCCCGTTTTGATAGCCATAAAGTTTTTAGTTTTCTGTATACGGAGTGATTATTGGGTTGTTTTTTGTGGGTAGTTGACATTTTTATTTCCCTTATGGGGGCATATGCCCTTTTGACACTTTTTTTAAATTTGGTTTTTGTGAGGCAATTTAATAAAATACAGCATTTGGTAGTGTTTTTTTTTTTTATTTTTGGGCAGCGGTCACCGTGCAGTAAAACTGACATGTAGTATTACCGCGGTTTGATACGATTAAGGATACCCAATTTGTATTTTTTTTTATGTTTTACTGTTTTACACAATAAAAAACCTTTTTAAAAAAGGGAAAAAACGTTTTTGATCGCCATGTTGTAGCCATAACTTTTTTTTTTTTGTGTACGGAGCGTGTAGGGGCTAGTTTTTTGGGATGATTTATGTTTTTATTTTTATCTTTTGGGGGGGACAAGACTTTTTGATCATTTAAATCCTTTTTTTTTGGAAGACAAGTGAAGAAAATATGCAATCTAAGTGTTTTTTATTTTTATTTTTAAAACAGTGCTCACCCTCAGTATCCAGACCAGTTGCTTTTTCTTCTGGGTCTACGATTACGGTGATACCCCCATTTAATTTGTTTTTTTTATTTTAAAAACCTTTAAAAAAAAAAATTTTTTTTATTGTGTTAAAAAATATTTTGTCGCGCTTTAGGCCATAACTTTTTTATTTTTCCGTATACAGAACTGAAGGACCCTTTTTTTTCAGGATGAACTGACGTTTTTAATTTGGTACAACTTTGGCGTTTTATAGTTTTTTATCGCTTTTTTTTACATTTTATGTGCGAGGATGTACAAAAAAACGAGTTCTGTCACTGTTTTTTGTTTTTGTTTTTTACGGCGTTTCACCCGTACGGTATTATTAACAGACAAATTTAAAGGTGGGTCCGATACCATTGTTGTGGCGGATACCAAATATGGGTACTTTATTATTTTGATCTTTTTGGGGGCGATTGGCCTCGTTTGTACTGGGGGAAAAAGGGCGGTGTTACGTATTTCTTAATTTTATCTATTTGTGTTCGTGTTTTTAACTTTTTTACTTTTTTTTTTACTTTTTCACATTTTTTTCCATTTCCCCAGGGGGGACTTTCTGAAAAGCAAAATTTTAAATTTTACATAGTTACAATGAATTTAAAAAATTTTGGGGGGGGGAACCCAGCCAAATAGGGATGATTTATTTTTATTTGGAACCCTTCTGATTTATTGGCAACATCTGAGTTAATTAGAGACACACCTGTAGATGTATTTTTAAATCACACCTGAAACACACTGCTTCTGTGTGTAGCATAATGGGAAAGTCTAAAGAAATAAATCAAGATATCAAAAAAAGGAATTTGGTGGAATTGCAAAAAGTCCTGGATCTGGGTGGGTGTAAATTTCCAGAAAACCTTTAAGGGTGCCTCTTTTTCATCTGAAAAAAAACAAGAGGGGAATGCCCACAATCATACTTTGGGAAGAAGAGGGTTTTCTGTGTCCCAGAGAGGGTCGTGCTTTTGGGTTTTGACATGTGCATATAAACCCCAAGAACAAAACAAAAAAACTTGGTTAAGATGCTGGCTTTTAAGCTGGGTAAGATTGGTCATTTTTCCAATTGAAGCATTCAAATCAGTATGGGCTAGGGGCCCTCTGCCGGGAAGGGAACCCATTACCCCAAAAGAAACACAAAAAAGTCGGGTTTAAAGGGTTTTGAAATTTGCACACAGGAAAAAAAAGGGACCAAACTTTTTTTTGGAACATTTTTCTTTGGTCTGATTAAAAAAAAATTTGCCCTTTTTTTGGCCATAATGACCATCTTTTACTTTTGGAGGAAAAAAGGGAGAAGCTTGTAAAGCCTAAAGAAAACCATAAAAACTGGAAACCCCGGGGGGTTTGGAAAGAATCATGTTGTGGGATTCTTTTTCTACACAAGGGACCGTTGCACTTCACAGCATAGATGGCATCATGAGGAAAGAAGATTATGTGGAAATGCTGAAGCAACATCTGAAGACATCAGCCAGGAAGTTAAATCTTGGCTGGAAATGGGTCTTTCAAATGGCCAATGACCCGAAGCATACTGCCAAACTGGTTACAAAGTGACTTGAATGTAAATAAGTCAATGTTTTGGAGTGGCCATCACACATCCATGATCTCAATCCTATTGAAAATTTATGGGCAAAGCTGAAAAGGCAGGTGCGAGCAAGGCGACCTACAAGCATGGCTCAGTTACACCAGTTCTGTCAGGAGGAGTAGGCCAAAATTCCTACTATTGTGAGAAGCTTGTAGAAAGATACCCAAAACATTTCACCCAAGTCATACAGTTTATGGGCAATGCTACCAAATACTAATAAAATGTATGTAAACTTTTGACCTTGCAGAAAGTAATACAAAAACCTTAAAAAATTCTCTCTCTCTCATTATTCTGGTATTTGGCAAATAAAAGGTTTGTTCTGATTTCATCTAAGATAGTGAGAAAAACATGCATATGTGTCTTTTTATATAGTGTATTTAAAGTTCTGGTTTCAACTGTATAAACTTTACTAATCATGTATATGTGCTTCTTTGCACTTGCAGTGCTTTTGTATCTGGCGATTTTTTTTTCCTCTATAAACTATTTGCTTCAAATATCTTGTTTTAAGTGTTTTTATTATTGTGGCTCTTTTGTAATTTTTTGTGTGTAAGTGATTATCTATGCTTGTTGGTTATATGCTCGTCATTAGGATCTTTTTTGAGAGCAGCATAAAGTGGGGGCAATCACATTGGGCCTCATTTATCAAACCTGTCTTACAGTAAAACTGTCTTTGCTGCCTATTGCAACCAATCAGAGCTCAGTTTTCATTTCTCCAGAGCAATTTAAAAAATGAGAGCTAAGCTCTGATCGTTTGCCATGGGTAACAAAGACTGTTTTAGAATTAGACAGTTTTAATAAATCACAGTTTTCAGTTTTGTGTCACTTATGTTCTAATGTAAAGTAGTTGAAAAGTTCACTGTATTATTCTATCAGTGAGCAACAAGCAATGCTGGAGAGGATTGTAGCGTATTCATGAGCCATCGCCTACCCACCTACCTGAGAAATTAACAGATTTCTCTAAGCCCAAAGTAATATGTAGGTAAGTGTACATTAATGGTGGGGAAACAACTCAAAATTAACTGGACTCATCATTGTCATCGCTAGCTGCTTTGCAAAAATGATAATGTAAGCTTTGCTAAAGTTTTTTACACTAAGTCATAAGTGACACACCACTGAAAATAAGGTGTTGGTCACTAATTTATGCTGCCCTCAGCTAAGTATTTAATGGGTATAAGTAAACCCCACTGAAAATGGGGGTTTTGGTCCAAATTTTATGCTGCCCTCAGTGACGACAACATAATGAAGATCACAAGTTCCCTTTATATGTCTTACATGAGATCTTAGTCTATATACCATAACTGTGTACATACTTTTACTCTTTACTGTAGCCTTTCATTTTTGCAAGCATCACTTTTCTCCTGGCGATAAATTAAACTTGCTGTTTGAATGATTTTCTTTTTGAGAAAAAAGATCTTGTGATACCGATAACTATACTGAATACTTACATTTTACACTCTATCAATTAAATGCTAACATGCAGATTCTTATTACTGTAGTGCTTTTAAGTGCATTAAATCAGTCATTATTCATTAAAGTTCTGTAAAATTGAAGAGGGCTCCTAATTATGGAATAATCACACAAATAATAAATAATGCTTGCTGATAGTATTCATTAAGATTAATGCTACAAAACATGCTTAGAATATTTTGATGTAACTGATGAACATCTGAACTGTGACTGCATTTAAAGACTCCTTTAAAATTTTGCGTAAAAAAAAATACGAAATAATGTTTTTAAAAAGTTTAAAAAATTTTTGAGTTTAAAATTTTTATAACCATTTTAGATGTGACTACTATAAATGCTTCCGCTATTACATGTATTTCACCCATCTAGCTGCTTTCCCTGTTCACAGCCTCTTCTTGTCCCTACTTCCTGTGCAGACTATGGGTAGGCCCACAGCATTGACTGACATTTCAACTCTGCTAGCTCCTAATTCTTAGCTGTTGCAGGGACATTACTGATGGAGAGGCTGTTAAAAAATAATGATACTGTTCAAGCAGGATGTCTGGCTACAAATACTAGCTAGCAGAGTTGTATTTATTATGAGAGGAAGCCTCTTTTAAGAGATTAGAACTAACATGCTGCCAAGACTCACTATTAGCTGCTGAGTGCCCCTGACAGGATAGGACAAGACTGCTCCCAGGTCAGTAATTCCAGAGTTTAAGGTTTTTCTTAGTAAAAACATTAGACCAGAGTGAGAAGCTCTGTCCTGCTGATTAGACACAGCAAGGAGTAACGTCATCAGCCTAGCCACTGTTAGAGCAGAGATGTTGGCAGTGACTAGAAATTTTTTTGTAAACAAGCACTGGATAATAACTGTGAAATGAAGCAAAATTGGAACAGTGATGTATTCATTAATAGTGTTTATTTACAATTGCCTACTTATTTAAAGCTAATTGATGAGATGGGAATACACCTTTTATGTAGACGATACTAGGTTATTATAGGTTGTTATAGATTTTAAGTAAAGCCACCCAAAAATTTTTGGGGTTTAAAATATTCAAAAGTGATACCATAACCCGGGAGTTTTATTTTTTTGGAAATTCAGAGTTTGGGATTTGGTTTTCCTTA